>JAHWFP010029414.1:25295-37306 GCA_023313725.1 Lithobius niger
CGTTGTCTTCGGACCTATTTGATTACTAGGCGACCACTCGGACCACAGGGCTGTACCGAAATTGTGAAAAAAAAAAGGGTGACAATACCACCGGGTACGAACTTGGGGACAAATTGTCCAGGATGAAATGTCCGGGTACGAACTGTCTGCGATTCCCTTTAGTGTCCTGCAGTTTATTTGGAGGAGGGAACGAGATTATTTGTTCCCCATTTATGACATGTTCCTGTTGGTCGTGGACTCAGCCAGGAGTGTATTAAACCCCGTAGGAACAAAGAGTAACTGATTAAATATAACTCGCGTTTGATAAGTTACAGTAGCGTGCACAGGGCACCGGTAGGGCAAGGGCAACTTTTGTAAAAGGGTACACTAAGGTTTTTTTTTTTCTGGGGACTTTTTAGTGTTCTGTGCAGCCGTATCTGCTAAGCAGACTATTACAACGACTTTGTCCGTCGGTCGCCTTTTTCAACTTCGCAACGGTATACCAGATCTTAAAAGCTAACACAAAGCTAGGTAGTCGCTCCAATAGCTTGTTTAAGCTTGTCTCTCTTTTTTTAACCTTTTATGCCCTTTCTGTCCCTTCCTGGCCTTCTCTTTGCCCTTTTTTGGCCTCTAGGCCCTTTCTCTGGATACATGCATCACCAGCGTTTATCGGTTTAGAAAACCAAAGTAGAGCATATATTTTTAACAAAAAAAGGCATTTTTTCCGAAAAAGGCAGGGGCAATGCCCTCCCGCCCTTTCTCCCCTCCTGTGCACGCCACTGATGAACTCCGTTACTTGTCTCGCTCTATTAATCGTCGCTAATATAGTAAAAATATCAATTACATCGTTGTCTAAGCATCATAGCATCTTCATACACTAACCAATTAGCTGACTGAGCGATCGTAATGGAATCCAGAATCGCGGACAATTCGTCCCCTATTTTATTTTCACATTTTTTACAATAAAAAACCAAGCACAGCCTAGTTGTCTGAGTGCAGGGGGGGGGGGGTTGCACCAAAACACCCCCTCCCCCCCCCCCCCCCCCTCCGCCACCAGAACGTAACGGTCCAAGACCGAGAAATGGAGCTCAATCAGAAAAACAAAAGGTTAACAAAATTATGAATATTAAGTAAACAAGAAAGAGAGTCCTCAGACTTTTTTGGGAAAAGATTTGGGTTAAAATCGGAATTTCAGCCTCAGTAAATATTTTTACGACCTATTTTACTGCTAAACGTATGGTGGTTTTACTTCGAATTTTCAGTGCTTAATTTTTAAATGTTGCAAAAAAATATTTTGACGACTAAGCCGTTGAAAGAAAAGAATCGTGATGGAATGTCGTTCGGAAACAATGCACAGATGTTAAAAAAAAAGTTTACTTTTACAACTTTTACAAAAGTGTAAGTAGCACTCATATTACAAACTTACTAGGCAACAACTATTAGAATTTAAAAAAACACATGCTCAAAACTTTAAAAAAAAACATTCAAAACTATTATTTTAAAAAACAAGCGGCTGCAGCGATTACGTGGTCGCAACCGGTCTTCTGTACAATTCCACCACTTTCGGGCCATACATCTTTCTTTTTTTTTCATTTTTACTATTTTTTGAATGCTGAATCTAATAGTGAAAACCGTTTATCTCTATCTAGTATCGTTCCATAGATGATGGGCTCATCGGTCACTTCCGGTCACTTGTGTACCACTGCCCATTCATAATTCCGGTTTTTTTAATTCGTTTTAAACTAATTCTTCGACACTGACTCTGATAGTGAAAACCGTTTGTCTCTATCTGGTACCATTCTGGTGTAGAGAAATGTACCAGTATCGTTGCTATAGTCTTCTCATTCGTTTTGGCTGCACAGAAGACTAAAAAATAGCGAACTAATTGTTCTGGTACCAAAAACGAATGTTATTAAAAAAAATCCTTGCAAGTGGACGTATTTTTGTAGTACACAATTTATTTGGTTAAACGGGACGGAAAGCCAATGGGCTCGAAATTGGTTAACTAAATACGGATGCAAACCTATTTACGTTGCCTTTTGGACTTATATGTCAGACTGCCTGAGCTGGGAATCGAACCCGCGACCTATGAAATCAAAGGCTAAGGTCCTACCGCTAAGCCAGACTGACACGGGCCGTGTAAGTATGGCTCAGTGGTAAGACCTTGGCCTTTGATTTCATAGGTCGTGGGTTCGATTCCCCGCTCAGGCAGTCTGATATATAAGTCCAAAAGGCAACGTAAATAGGTTTGCATCCGTATTTAGTACAAAATTTCACCGAGTGGGTCGCTGTTCCTGTCATACACGAAGGGTCAAAAGCCTTATACTTTATCTTTACATGCTCCAAAATACTTCTAAATTATTATTTTGGCGAAAGAAATACAAGACAATCGCTATAAGATTTATAAACGTAACATTGATTAAGTAGGTTTATGTACGTTATTAACACCTGAATCCTACCACAAAAAGATCAAAGCAGTTGCAGTTTAACGGAACAGGCTGATTGTTGGTAGAAACGTGTTTCAGGTTGATTGTTCCATACCTCTTTTCTCCTATGATGGCTCCCATAAGACAACAGGTAGAATATGCGTACCTTATTTGTTATGCTTATGTGCACTGTTAGCAAACAAACAAAAATGCGTTCTCCGTCACAAACAATTGAAAACTTTTACCTCTTTCTCCTTTTTCCACCCAAAACCCAAACTGGCAGAAAAACCCTCCAAGTTTCCAAAAACGTTCGGCGTTTGAAGGTAGTGATATCATTCAACCAGGGAAAAGCCGCCAAGGTCAGTCGTATTAGCCAAGTTAATCGCACCGACTAATAGTTCGAAAGTTAAACGAAAACTTTAAGATTGCTACTCGCTGTAGCAGTCTCCAAGTTTTCATTTAACGTCCAAAGTATTATTGGATGTGATTTACTTGACTTATAAGATTGATATTGGTGGCCTTTTCCTGGTACCAGTGGTCCACTACTTCTAAGGCCGACCGTTTTTGTAAACTTGGCGGGTTTTTCTACCAGTTTGAGTTTTGGGTGGATATCACAACTTTCATAGGACTGTGAACGTGCATAAGGTTACACCGTCTTATCTTTATCTGTACCTTTTTTCTAGAGGAATCTTATTTCTATAAATTTTCACATTTATAATTGTCAAATTTACCATTGCCAATTAGCCGTTAGATTAGCCAAATTGACACGGCTTAGTTTATTGTATGACCATTTTTCACATGCTTAAGTTGCTTCAATCCTATTTTTACACACTGGCTAACAATCGCCAGTGGCTAACTTGATGGGTTCCTTTACCCTTACGGAGTTTTTGCATCATCTTTTATTCTGGACTCTGCTTTTTTTCTTTTGATCACCTGATCGGTTAACGCGTAATACAACTTCCGTATTCTCTACTTTCTGATCTTTTTTGTTAATCTTCTAACTCTTAACCTCGATGCTTTCACGCCCGATCTTTCGGACAATGACAACGTATATACTCACGTGAGTATCTAGACTCACGCTAATGTGTCGTCACAAATCTAATCAACGAGAAGAAATTGTGTCTATGTGCAATTCACGAAAAACTAACAAAATGTAAAAATAAAGCCATAAAATGGTAAACTTGAGAATAGCTCGGCCTCACAAAGGAGTAATATGAACTAAATAAAAAATAAATAAAACAAAAATTAAATCAAAACCAAAAACAGATAAAGAGGCGACTAGAGAATAGAGTGATATGAAATTAAAATATTAGAAAAATTACCACTCAAGCTATTGGTGACGTAGCACTTTATTACACATCTGCCGGCTAGTTGTTTTGAGTCTAATACACAATTAAAAAAAAGAAGTGATATATCAAAAACCAAAACTTGTAAAATGGACCGCCAAGGACCGAATGCTTCGGCCTTCAAAGGAGTGATATCAACAGACCAAAACATTCTCCAAGTTAATCGCAGCGAATAATACTCTGAACCGAAAGTAGCAATGTTCTAGTTTTCATTTAACCTTCGAACTATTAGTCGGTGCGATTAACTCGGCGAATGTTTTGGTGTGTTGATATCACACCTTTCAAGGGCCAAACCATTCGGGACTTGGCGGTATCTTTTGCCAGTTTTGGTTATAGTACAACAAACAACAAGTATAGCTCAATTCAAGCAAGGATTGTTACAGTAACAACTGTTAACAGTTATTTACCAAAACAAAATGGACAGATAACACGGTTTGGGTTGGGCTTCTGTCCTGAAGGTCCAGTTTCGATCCTGGCCTAAGCCACCTCTGGCATTTTCGGGACGAGAAAGGTCCTGTCGTGTCTCGTACTCATGTCGATTGTGGCTTGTCAAAGATCTTGGGTTTTCCATTTGGATTTCTCCAGCTACGGTAGGGCAAATAACTAGGTGTTGGGTCCAGTTCGCTTAAGTAAAAATAACCAACAACAACAGTACTGTACATACGACAACAACAACAATAGCAAATACGGCAACAACAACAGTAAATACGACGACAACAACAACAACAACAGTAAATACAACAACAATTAAAACAATAGTAAATACGACAACAACAACAGTAAACACTACAACAATAATAACACTAAATAGAACAACAGTAAATGCAACAACAACAATAGTATATACGACCACAACAACAGTAAATACGACAACAACAACAATAGTAAATACGATAACAACAACAGTAAACACGACAACAATAACAGTAAATGCGACAACCACAACAGTATATACGACAACAACAACAACAGTAAATACGGCAAGGTCATTAAACAAATAACGTAAAAAGGCGGAACACACACACATTAGGACGGGTTGACACAACGGCTCGTCTTTGCATTCTCGTAATAATCTGAAATGCCAACATGGCGGCGGTTTTAGCTGTGCCGGCTCGCAACGAAAATAGTCAACAATGTGAGTTAATAATTAACTGGGGAAAATGTTTCGTCAGGAGGAATTCTTTACCTTATTGTTTTATCTTACACAAGACGGCAATTCAATTCAATTTGTTTATTCAGGGCCCTGACCCTAGGTCACATACCCTATTACAGAAACTAAACCAAAACACTCAGAACACTCACTCCCTACCCAACGCACTGCAGCACATTACCCTTAGCAGCAGCAGTACCCTCAGCAGCTGGAGGACCAACAGCAGCTGGAGGACCCACAGCAGCACAGTACCCTCATATCCCAGTGTGGCTCACTGCGGCAAGCATGACAAGACGGCAAGCATGTCCTCAAACAATGTCTCATTTAGCTAATCCAAGTGTCGTTGTTACGATGGCAACGACATTTTTGCCATCGCGATTAAATTCTAGCTGCGAGAACACAAAGGCGAGTCGTTGTGTAAACGCGACCTTATGGGCAGCTGCTTTGCTGTCCGCTGGTTGGTTGTGTTCTTTCGTTGGCCTCAGGTTCAGAATGGAGGAGGCCAGAGTGATGCATATTTGACGGGGAACGCTTTACTAAATCACCAAGCCCCTGGCCATACACAAAGAAACAAAGCGGGAGGGGGGCTACAATTCAATTTGTTGTTGTTAAGTTTAATAGGATTGCACTGCGTTAAAAGTTAAAGGCAGTCATGCAACTAATTTAGGAGCTTGCCCCGGGAGCAAGAAACGGCAGATTGGTCTGGAAAAGTTGCTGCATTTATTTATTATGAAGAGGGAGAAACAAAAAAAAGTGTAAAGAAGAAACGTCTGGTCTGCTGAGCACGTCCACGCCAAGGGCTAATACGCAAATGGACATCAACAATGGATGCCAACAGCACGTGGAAGCAATGGAGAAAGAACAATTTGTGGTAGGCGCTATGCCTAAAACAAAATTCCACACACAAAAAAAATTGACGAGGTAACTCAAGAGAAACACACAGAATCGGTGAGAACGCTAAAAGCCCTAACAAACTAGCTGATTGCGGCTGCATGGCGACGCAGGATGGTGTACCGAAGACATCTAAGTTGTCAATAACGCCACACTGATTTTTAGAGAGCGAAATTAGATTATTATCTTAAATTAAAAATCCAGTTTGACACGAAGCTTGAAATTAGCTTGTATGTGCCAACGATTTAACATAATTAGAACAGGCAACTTAACAGTTAGAGACAAAACAAAAGAGGACAGAAGTATAAACAAGTATAATGGCGAACAACTAACTCAGGCACAGGAAATTTAACAAATGCATTTAACTAATAAAAAATACAAAATGCATTCACACAATTGAAGTATTTTCAGAATGCAACCACTCTTTCACGTTCTTTGTCACCTTACTAATGTTAGTCAGGTTTTGTAATTTCTTTGGCAAATTGTTAAAGATTTTAGGGATATAATCATTTTTTCTCTTGTTTCCAAATTCATTTTTCCAGACTAGTATTTGATACCTTATTATATACTGGCATCGTACCCGGCTTCGCCCGGGGATTTGTTTGACCCGTGGTTGTTTTCCAGTATTTGCTTGGTGCTGCCTGATCGTTCACTGCAACAGTCGATTTTTGTTTTGTAATACTCCCCCTTTCCGCCAATCCTCTCCCTCCCCCTCCTCCTTTTATCCCGTCCTCTCCCTCTCCTCTTGGTTTCCTTCCCTTCCTCCTCTTTGCTATACGTAGTTGAATGCAGCGAACCCTTATGCGAACGGTTTGTCTACTCTGTCGGTCTGTCTGTATGTCTGGGTGTCTGTCTGTGTGTTCGCGCTGTAGCGTTTTAACGAATTATCGGATGGCTCTTAAATTTTGCACACAGATTTTATGGCACATTTCTAGGTCTAAGTTCGAAAATGGATCGATCCGCCGGGGAAATCGTACACTAGAAATAATCAAAGATTTTTGTTCGCAGCAAACGTACGAGGTTCGTTATTTTTTCTTCAGCCGACTGACGTCATCCATCCACGACCAATTACTGGGAACTATGTAGCCTTCGTCAGCGTCTGATGTCACCACCAACCGACCAATGACTGGCAAATTATAGCACAGATCACTGACGTAGGCACGCGGCTCCTCTGATCTAGATTCGTACGAACTGGATAACAAGCTTGTATAGTCATGTCGGCATGGGAAATTAGCGTAGACGTAGGCTACTTGTTTGGACAATCGTTTATGGATTTGATGCTTAGTACTTTCTTTTCGGAGGGGGAAGAGAAATATTTAAAACAAATTCTACTGTATGACATTTTTTTTGTTGTCAGGGGAGGGCGGGGGGGGGGCGCAAATTCGTAAAAACTACTTTTGGGCAATGACTGTGCTATCTAGATATTTCATCTTTATCAGTCGTGCGACGTGGCAGTCGGAAAAATGAAATGTTCAAAACGCCGAGACTAAACGGTTTGGAGGCTTCCTGTTTCGTAAAACTGCCAAACGGTGCTGAATATTTTTAATGTTGATTCAGTTCACTAGTGTTCTAATTAAACTTAGTTTAAAATGAAACCGATTGAAGAATCATAGTGGGCTCGTCTTTAATTGAGAAGTGCGCGCCGCCATGCCATCCGACGCAGTTGATCAAAACATGTATGGCGGATAGATGCAAAAAAGCTAGAAATGCAAGCGACCACTGGTTTTACGGTTGCATACGCGTCGTGGAACCGCGGCCAAGAAATCATTTGGGTGTTAGGATTGTATTCTTAGGAGGAGTAATTATTCACACGTGTTAGACAATTAGTAGCCATATCGATCGCTGTATTCGCAAGGGAAAGCTAATCGACTCTCACTATAATTGGTTGAATCAAGTTTATTTGAATTAATAGCAAACACCCTCAGAAATTCTCTTTTAGGTTGAGTTAATGCGTAATCGTATGCTTAATGATAACAGCTCACTTCCTCCCCCCCCCCCCCCCAAATCCCAGTCTTTCGCTGTGGCTTAAGCGATGCGTAACGTGTGAAAAAGAAGTGTGCATGACGTCATGTAATACTTGCCCTTGAGATTACCACGGTGTTTGGTTAGAAGGATTGCTAGAGCAAATTGTTATTCGAGGCAACAATGTGCCAATTTCAACTTCTTTTCAGGGCAACAACGTCCCAGTTTCAACTTCAACCCAAAGAATTGACACACTCGTACGTTTTCATCGTTCCCCTTCCGGGGGCCGTTGGGGTTGCTTCATTTCTGCTATGAGACTTTGGTTTATAATATAAGATTCTCTCAAGTATTCCATTTTTGATTCATCATAATTTCTGAGAGTATTGTCAAAATAGTAGTTTTTTATTACCGTACAATCTCTCATTCGTTTAATATTTAAGACTTTATGATCAGAGAAAATACTTTTTGTGCTTCTTGTGTTCTCTTGTTTTTTAAACAGTATCTTAGCTAACTTATTTTGGAACGATTGCGACCTTTTAACAAACTAAGAGGAACCAAACCATAGATTTCAACACCGTACCTACTTTGGCTATTTGGGCTAATCCAAGCTTCATAACTATATGATTAGAGCAATTTCGACCTTCTGGGAACGTAGTAATGCGTCGCTTCGCATGAAAATTTCGTGGTTGGGGCTTAACAGTGCATGTCGTACCGGAAACCAGCAAAGAAATGTTACTAAGAGCGAGGCTGTAAGTCGAATAATGCACTGAATGGAAAATTTGCTTATTTTTTTCCCCTTCGTACGGTTTTGCGTTGTGTGTATCTATATGACTCGAGTACATTGCAGCGGGTGCATGTATGGCTCAGATGAAATAAGATTCGTATAGGATGGTTATTCCCTTTGGACTTTCTGCTCCACAAACAATCTAACAACCAAAGCCCAATAGACATTTAGAAAAAAGAGCATTAGAGTTCGTATCCCCACGGAATTTACAGCTGTGACGGTACACAAATAAAAACTGCTGTAGGTTATAGAGGGACGGAGAGGGATAACTAGGAAATACCAAAGCTCAACTTGCTGTGACAACAATGATAGCGCAAAAGAACTCACGAAATCTCCAACGGTTTGAAGCTAGTATCTTCTAATAAGAATAATAATAACAATAAAAGAGCAATCTGCTACAATGTATATTTTAAAACATCAGTGAGGGATTTACAGTTTGTCGTAACGGCTCTTCCAGCTGAAAAGCATGTGTTTTGGTTGTAAAATTCAACACAGACTCTTGGCAAGCCGTTCCACCTACTGCTAGATGAAACACAGTAAAACAGTAAAACAAAAACATAATTTCACAATGACAGTCCCGAAAGCTAGTTTCTTGAGCTTCTTAGTATAACCACCACTAAAACTGACATTGGAGAGTTCAAAAAAGGTTTCACTGGGAAAATTAATCGGTTTTTTTTAAATTTGGTATGTTAAAATAAAATCTCCTCTTAGGGCGCGTTTACGCAACAAATCATTCTCGCTCGCCGAATGCTATTTGCTAGTCAACCGTTGTTTATTTATGATTAGTTCCCCGTTGCTACTAAATGAATGCGGTAATAGATAACAAATTGTATGTATTATAAATAACAACACGGATAAAGAACAAAGAGCTACAGAATTGTTAAACATTGCTACAAGATTGTTGTCATTTCACGCTATTTCCAAAATGTGCTATTCTCCCTCAAAGTACAGCTTCTAGCAATGATCAAACGTTGGTAGAATAAATAGCTTCTCGCAGCGAGAATTCAAAATTCAACATGGCGTCCATTTCGTGGCTATCGAATTGAAGACAAACCATCGAATGCCTGCGTACAAAAAACAGTCCGTCGTCTTGTACTGCAGTAAAAATTGTTTTCTTGTTGTCATAAATCGACGCTCAAATGTTGCAAGCATCGTACGCCGTGTCACGAGGCACGAGGAGAACATTTGCGTCTGCGTCGTTGCCATGGTTGCTAATACACAGAGACAACTCGAAAGCCGCATACTCAGGTAAAGGTGAGAAGCAGCCATCAGATTTAGTATTGATCAAGTAAAAGCTAGTGAGCGACAAAACTGTCGTTGCGTAAACGAGCCCTTATTCTACGTTCCCGCGTAGTAGGAAAGCTCCAAATGTTTAAGCCGGTCTTCGTGAAGGAGTTGCTTTAAATGTTTGCCCTGACGAATAGTCACTCTTTGAACTTTCTCGATTTTTTTATTAGCAGTTTCGTTGTATGGAAACCATGTCAATACAATACTCCATTTTCGGACGGATGAAGGTTGAACGCAATTTCCGTGTGGTGTTAGTATTCCAGTTAGTGAAGGCAAAGCCAAAGAGCGCATTCACGCAACGACTCGCCTTTACATTTTCGCAGCTAGAAGCTAGAATTCATATGAAATTCCAACATGGCGGCATTTTAGCTCTGCCGGCTCACAACGAAAAGGGTCAATAATGAGGGTTCGGAAGCGACTGGGAAAATTGCTTCGTCAGGTGAAATTCTTTGTCTTATTGTCACGGATTGTAAGACTTACAAACATTTACTCAAACGGTGTCGGATTTAGCTAATCCAGGTGGCGTCGTTACCATGGCAACGACACCTTTGCCATCACGACTAAATTCTAGCTGCGAGAATGGAAAAGCGAGTCGTTTCGTAAACTCGCCCTTTTGCGATCTTCTTTACAGACGTGCTTAGTTTGCAAGTGAAATTTCAATTCAATTTCAACAATGATTCCAAGGTCTTTTATGAAGGTAACTTGAGAAATTGGTTGGTTAGCAACAGAATGAACGCAGTCTGCAGCACGTTTTTTTTTTCCCGTTACGTAGAATGAATCTCGTACACCCAGGATTCTAACTTGTTAATATATTGTAGAGTTTCAGAGTGTTCAATAGTATCATATCTGTGGTGTAGCTTTACGTCATCTGCTAACATGAGAATACTGCTAAAATAGGCATTCTGGCATATCCTGCAGAATTTTCCTGAAAAGCCATGCACAGAGGTTTCCTCTTTGAATAATTCCTTTACTTTCCTGCTCAACCTGTTAAGAGTTTACCTGTAAATACTATCATTCCCAGTGACCTTGGTTTGAACGCCTTCAAAATGTATTCTTGCTTAATTTATTACTGAACTCGTTTTAGGACATCGCCGATGAAATCCCGTTTCGCCAAATCTCGTTTGACACAATTTTCGGCATACGAAATTTAATACCTTATTTCTATGTAATGGGGATTTAAAAGGCAAACATTCAACAGAGACAAGCAGTGGCAGAATAAGAGCAATTGATTTATTTTCGTTTCGAAAACTGGCAGTACAGAAGGAAAAACTTGTACCTCAAATATTGTTTGGTATGCTTCGTCGTCACAAAGTCAAAAGTCATTGCCAAGGTTCTCTTTTAAACACATGATGGCTACCGTTTCCTAAACGGGAATCCACGTTTTGCAGAACCTCGTTTCGCAGAATCAAGATATTCTTTAAAAATTTAGCGTCGCAGAAGTTAAAGATGCATGCCTAATTGGAAGGAATTTGTGATTAGTTGCGGTTTATGATGTTACGTGTTTAACCGCAGCGAGAGCGGCAGCGCGAGCAAGGAACGTAATTTGAAAAAAAATTGTTCTGCGAAACGGGTGTTTGTGTATAAATGTTTGACCATTACACAGGAATCTTGTTTTAAATTTCGTGTGCCTAAAATTTCATGAGCGGTATTTGGCGTAGCGGAATTTGGAGAAACGGGATTTGGCCTACAGGCAAAAAGCTTTTAATCTGCTTTCTTTTTGGCCAAACGGGATTTAGCGAAACAGGATTTGGGGCAAACGGGACGTGACCACCTCACTTGCGACAGGGCCTTACCTAGTGATGCGGGGGGAGGGGGGCCGCAGGAAAGCAAGTGCGTTCCAATATCCCCTCACCCACAACCCGTTAATTTTAAGGTGAGTTGTCTATTTTATCTGTACCCACCGCTTTCTCTTCAATGGCTTGGTTGCTCTGATGGGCCAGTTTTTTCCCAAGATGAGTAGGCTTTTTACCCCACTTCCTAAACTCGCCGGCCCCCAGACAAGGGGGTGGGGGACGTAATTAAAACCACTATTTTTTAGTACATTTGTTTGAAATTAGTATTAAAAACGCTTAAGCGTATAAAAATACGGATGTAAGCTTTAAAAAACTTAAAGCCATAAAGGAACAGATATTAGAAAAAGACATGTAAGCCATCAGCGTCGCACTAATTTGTGTAAAAGAAGCTCC
>JAHWFP010029418.1:4126-46384 GCA_023313725.1 Lithobius niger
TAGCAGGAAATCGAATATCGGTTACGTCCCGTTTCGCCAAATCCCGTTTCGCCAAAAATAAATCAGATTAACAGCTTTTGCCTCAGGGGCCAGCCCCGTTTCGCCAAATATCGTCCACGAAATTTTAGGCTTAAACTTAAAACATTTAAACACGAACATATATAACATGATGATGGTCAGACATTTATAGACAAACACCCGTTTTGCAGAATCCAATTTTGCAAATAATTTGTTTCAAATTACGTGTCGCGCTCTCTGCGGCTAAACACATGACATCAGAAACCACAACTAATCAAAAATTGCTAACAATTGGGCATGCCTCTTTAACTTTGCAATGTTAAATTTTTGTAGAATATTTTGATTCTGAGAAACGGGATTCTGCAAAACAGGAATTCCTGTTTGGAAAAGGTTAACCATCACGTATATTGACGTAGTGACGCCCAAGCATTCTAAACAATTATATTTAAAGTGCACGTTTTTCCGTCTGTATTGCCAGTTTTCGAAACGCTAATAAATCAGCTGGGCTTATTCTACCACTGCTTGTCTCTGTTAAATGTTTGCCTTTTAAACCCCATTACAATCGAAATATGAAGTATTAAATTTCGTGTACCGTAAGATTTTGTCAAATTCGTTTTGGCAAAACGGGATTTGGCGAAACTGCGCTGGCTCCTGAAGGCAAAAACTGTTAATCCGCTCTTTTTTGGGCGAAACGGGATTTGGGGAAACGGGATTAAACTTGATGAATAGTGCTTTCAGTTTAAAAAAAAACAACATTTGTTGATATCTTTTGTGGTTCCCGTTTTATTAAACAATGAAACGCCGGAGTGCATTCTGGGACACCCTGTATACGTAGTGTGATGAAGCAAATTTGTTGTCAATTTAGGGTTTTTTTTTTTTTTTTGCAACTAAGCACTGCCGGCAAGGCGTGCTTATTAGAGTTCGTTTGCGCACGAGAATTTTAGAAAATTGGACAGGAGGAGGAGGCGGAGGCTGCGGAGCGGATAACAATGACAAAATGTTACAATGCTACAACATGTAACAATAGGGTAACAAAAGGCGAGGCGCACAATATCGGATTATAGCTCACTCGAACAAGATGCAACAATGGTTGGGTGCCAGGAAACTAACATTGTCGTTGTTTGAGTTAGCTAGCTCGTTGTGGAGAACCAAAATTAAATGGGCTTGATTTTTCCTTAAATCTTCAAGTTTTAAACCGTAGGGTGCGAAGTCTTTAATTTTGAGGCCTACGGCCGACATGACTGAGTGACTTATTTACTTTTTCAATGCGGGCTTCGGGAGGCCAGTTGAATTGTTTCCGCGATTGTTGCCACGATACTGAAACAATCCAGAATCAACTATACTCATCGAGATGACGCATGCTAAATCCAGAAATACGCTAATGTGTTGCCATCAAATAATAATCATGGGACAAACCTTCGGCAGAACCTAAACATAAGTATCCATTTCTAATGTTCCGTTTTTTCGAAAACAAAAATCGGTGGACAGTGGACACAAATAAAATAGAAGCGAAAAAAGCCAACAAATTAACTGAGCAAAAAACGGCTTCGCCGTTTAGAAAAAAAAACATTAGAGCTCCTATCCCCATACTCACAGCCCTGAAGGTACACGAATAAAAACGGATTAGAGTTCACTCGAACGCAACTAACTATAATTTGAACTCCAATTCGCAAAACGTAAACCCACAAACACACACAAAATAGACGCCATAAACAGCAAAACGCTACAAAATTGAAAGATAAAAATGCATACACAAAATAAACACAAATTATAGTTCGTTGCGTTCGAGTGAACTCTAATCCGTTTTTATTCGTGTACCTTCAGGGCTGTGAGTATGGGGATACGAGCTTTAATGTTTTTTTTCTAAACGGCGAAGCCGTTTTTTGCTCAGTTACTAATTGAAAATTCAATGTTCTTGACACGTGTCAACAATGGTTGGCCCGAAAACAAAGTGAAAATAGCAAATAGCATTGTTGCTCGTTGCATTGATTCCACTACTACTTTTGAGGATAATTTGTCGTATCTAGACACACGCTAGTGTGTCGCGCCAAGTTAGGCAACAATCATCACAACAAACATCACGTCAATTCAATTGTCGAGGTTGTAAACCATTGTAGCGCGTCGCCATAGCGTCAGTGTCTTATATCTTGAAGCATAGTTGGGCACATTTCAGTTACTTGGGGAAAAATAATAATGCGGTACAAAAGCTTAAATTGTGTTGAAATCAAGAGCAATGACCCACTTGACACAACTTAACTCGTGTAGGAATGCCAGCTAAGCTGCTTTCAATGCAAAATCTGACCCTCAATAACGTTGAAAATGTGTAACTAGCTAGCTAGCTAGCATATTCTAGTCCGCTCATCTCCATGTTAATTTCCATAGGGTGATTATTCATCGATACCGAGATAACCGGAAGGCTTCCAGCTTTGAAATCGGACGAATGGGTGCAGTACAATACGAACTGCGTCCCTTTTATGGTTTGGAGCCTAATGGTGTAACGAGGATGGCGTGGGATGGCGCGTAAGTACGAAAATATTGTTATATTCATTGTTAGTATTGTAGGCATGGTCTCTCATTGGACAGCCAAAGTTCGGACAATGACAACGTGTATACTGACACACACTAGTGTAGCACGATAAATCTAAACAACGTTGCCAAAGAAATTGTATTCCCGTCCAATTCACAAAAAATAAACCAACTCTAAAAACAAAGCAAAATAAACAAAGCCAAAAACTGGTGAAGAGGCCACCTAGTGAGAGTGGTTCGGCCCTTCAAAGGAGTGATATCAACACACCAAAACTAACGAAATAAAACAAATTACAACAAAATTAAAACCAAACCAAAAACTGTAAAGAGGTGACCAAGTTGAGAATGGTTCAGCGTATAGGCAAAACGCAGCATCAAATTGTGGAAACCCAATTTCTTGTTGACGTGCCACTTTATTACACATCTGCATGGTAGTGGAGTTGAGGCTAATACACAATTTAAAAAAAAGGACTGATATCATATCAAAAACCAAAACTGGTTAAAGGGGCCGCCAAATTCCGAATGGTTCGGCCTTTCAAAGGAGTGATATCAACACACCAAAGCATTCGCCAACTTAATCGCACCGAATAATACTTTGGACGTTAAATGAAAACTTGAACATTGCTACCAGGAACTATTAAGCGAACTATTAAGCGGTGCGATTAACTTGGCGGATGTTTTGGTGTGTTGATATCACTCCTTTGAAAGGCCGTACCATTCGGAACTTGGCGGCCCCTTTTACCAGTTTTGGTTTTGTTTATGTTTCTCTTACGTCGTACTGATGTGAAACATGTCGTTGGTTTAAGTGGTTTTTTAAACTTTTTATCTTGGAATCAAATTTATTTTGGAAGCTTTAATTATCTTTCAGTTGGTGTTACTCTTATCTTTGTAGGAGCATTCGTTCAAGAAGATCAAAGCTACACACAACACAAACACACAGTCACGAACATTGCGCATGGTACGTTTTTAATTATGTAGATAGATAAACCATTCGTCCGCTGGCTAATATTGTGTTTTCAGCTCTTTGGGAAAGACCAGTTCGTCGTGAAAAACATTGTTAATGTTTTAACGCCTTTTACTGAACACACAAAAAATTTGGCGAGAGCAAATAAATGTTCGAAAGAACTTCGTGTTTATCACTGGAAATTACAAAAGCCATGATAGTTCACAGGGTTCAATTTGTATACGAATAATATGCAAAAAATGCACAATTGAGCCGACATTGTATACCCTGGCTCACAACTAATATTTACTGTTTCAGAAAGATCGGACGAGGGGGTTCTGCTAAATAAACGTCCTGGTTAGGGAACAATGCACCCTCCATACATGCAGCTTAACAGCGTATCAAAGGAATACTTCTTTCAGCACCATTTTTCTCGATCCACCACATCAAGCACGGCCTCAAAGGTCTATTTACTGACGGTTAGTCAATCCCTTGGTAAAAATCCGTTTTAAAATGTGGCGTCTAGGAGATTTTCTGTTAAATAATTGTTAACTTTATTTGCTGCGTCAGTCACGTAGTTTATGATGCTTTGCGCGCTCTCACTAATCATGAAGTTTCATCTCTGTGCTAATTTTCTAATAATCACCATGAGATCAAAAATCTAAAAGACTAATGCAGTACAAATTGAAATTAATTATTTCAACAGATCGCCGAAGCAGAATTATAAGACACTAGCCCAGAAAGTTTTAAATTGTGATGTTAAAATAAGGAGAATCATTCCGGTTTGTGACGACACCATCTTTAACTTGATGCGTTTTCGTGTACTATACCCAATGCCAACCGAGACAGCAGCTACCTTCCTCGCTGCGAGGAACCTTGGTGCTAGTGCAGCTTGGTGCTAGTAAATGCGCGGATGGCGATCTTCGCGTGGCGGTTATAAGGCACGCGGAATGTTATAAGGCAGACCGGGTGTACCTTTAAATTGCATGTGTGGAGTGGAGTGGTATCCGGTCGCCAAGCTGGATAGCGGAAAGCCCGAACCAAGTTAGGGTCACAAACTCCCGGACAACTGTACGGGCACCGCAAACTCCGCAGCATTACAAAATGAGAGCCCAGAATAAATTAGATCTCCTCCACCTATAAACTCCCAGAATCCCCAAAATCCTCTTAACTGACCTGTCAACAATTGGGTAACGGTCATTTTGTTTTGTAAATAACTCTCTGAAAACTATTTTTTTTTTTGGTGCGTGCTGCATGTAAATTCTTTAACAGAAATTTTACTTTCTCAATATTTCTTTGAAGTCGACATTCTTTGGGAATACCGCACCTGTGTTTTCAACCAATTTCTCTTGTCCAACCAATTTCTCGAGCGTCAACACGCTGAAGGCATTGTGTATAGGCCATTGTTTACAAAGTGACATGGCTACTATTTTTGGTCTATAAAGTCTTGTAAGGTCTCCTCTTTTGAGGGTCTTATTATCGCATCCTCCAATTTTTTGAACTTAAATATACGTATAAAGCACACAACAGTGTTGCCCAGATGTGGGGGGGGGCGCCCAACGAGGACAACCTCTCCACCGGCACTCTAGGGGGGAAGGGGTGGAAAAATATCGATGTATTTATTATGTACATCAACACACCAATAGCCACCACATCACAACATAACCTGTCAAAACTCACAACACATAAATCTAGAAAATACAATAAAAAATATGCTTTAGCCTATAATTTTATGCACGGTTAAATATTGATTGAAAACGAAACAGAACAGTAGAAGCTGTTGCAGCACCCGGCTGTTATGACGGGATTGAAATATGGCGTTGTGAAAATAACATGGCCGAAAGTGTTTGTGCGTGGGGCACGGAAATGTAGGAGTACCATTTTTAAACTGGGGGGGGGGGAGGATTTGATATTGGGGGAGGGGAAAATTCCTCACTGGACCGAAGGGGGGGGGGATGGGCACCACTGGCACACAACGCGTGTGTACAATTTCAAATAAATAGGACAACAGGCTCGAAAGTTATTGTGGAGACATGGCGATCGACTGTTTGTAGACCTACAAATCTCCATGATCACTTTTGAACTTGTTGTGAATACAACAGTACAGGATATTTTCACACTGCGTCTTCACACTCACTGCATCACACTGCACTACACTTAAAAAAAAAATTGCCTATACAGCAGAATTCTCAATTCCCGGTTAAATTCCCGTTTGTTTACTTTTCACGTATCCACGACAGAATAATTAATGGGCTTCATTAATATTAGCTTAGAAAGTGCACTAATATATACAGTAAAAACGCAACGTTTCGGTTATTGCACCACCCCGTTATCAAGTGCAAAGTAGATAAAAGTACAGCACACCTATACACACACACCAAATTAAAAACCAAAACTTACAACTAAAAACCTAAGCTTTTAAAAAAACGTTGTGTTTTTACAGCATAGTTGTGTGCTCCAGGGACGTGCATAGGCCCCCGAGAGAAAGGGGCAAACTGGGGCCTTTTTTTTTTGGTGTTTTTTTTTTGTTTTTGCCTTCTTTTTGTGGGATTTTAACAATTTCTGCGCCTCTTTGCACCACTTTCGTATAGCAGTTATTGTCTTTTTAGCGTTTTTAGGCTCTTTTACACCACCGCTCCCATAAAAAGGGCACTTTTTTCAGAAAAAAGCGGCACTTTGCCATGACATAAGGGCAGGGGCTCGAGCGCCCCCCCCCCCCCTTGTGTGCTCGTCCCTGTGTACTCTATAGGCTTTTTAATGAGGCTTGCTTGCTTTCTTTGGTGCTCTTAATTTCTAAACAGAATTACCAAGAATAGCGTTTTCGCGTTGTCATTCACGTATATCTGTGAATTCTCATTTTGTTCTCTTTGTTAATATTTTCGCGACCATTCCGTTTTTTGCTCTTAAATGAATAATTAGGTGATTAAGGCATGTACGTTGGGTACATTCACAATTAAATTATCACCTTAGGCGTATTAATAATATCTAATTCATAGAATATTTGTTTACACACGGTTATACGATAACAACACTGCGTCAGTTCAGTAAATCCACAAAAACCAAACAAAAAAACAAGGTAAACAATCAATTGCGTAAATTTTAACATTAAAAAACGTAGTAATTTCTCACCAAAACCCGTACACCGACAAACAGTCCATGATCAGCAATGTAAAATGTTACGTATCATTTACAAATTAATTATCAGTTAACCATTTCTTTGCAAAATTCTTTATTTTCCTAAAGCTGGTTAAGTTTCTTAGTTCTGGTGTAAGTTTATTAAAAAATGTCGGAATGTATCGTTCTTTACACATGAGTCCATAGTTATTCTTAATCATTGGAACTTTATACGTTACAGTAGAATCCCTAAGTATTTAAACTTTAGTTTATCCGTTATTCTTTGCTCGTAGTCAAAACAAGTATTAATATCAATATTATTGTGTAGTTCCGTAGAACCGGTCACACAAAAAATTTTACTTTCCTTAAACAGGCTTACGGTAGATTTACAGATATTGGTTTTTTTCCAAACAACATTTTTGCAAGTTTCTCTTCGGGAGTCTGTCAATTTGATAGTCGGGGGGCAAAAACCTCAAGTTGCAATCCTATATCTTAGATGACTCGTAATAACTAATGCGTTAAAAACGATGAACTTATTTTTGTATTGGCATCATCTGCGCTAATTCTTTGACCAGTGCTGATATACGATGTTTATGTTTCCATACCAGGGTGGCGTTCAAAATCTCATGATGGAATTTCGTGATTTTTTTCAGGTTTTCCAGATCAATACTACCAATTTTCCCTGATTTTTTTGGTCGAAGGAAGATGCAGTACAGGGCTAAAAATTTTTTTCCACGTTTCCACTGTTCTAACTGGAACTTTAAAGAGCAGGAAAAGCCACAATCTAAACAAAACTAAAAACTCACTTAACACGCACGTAACGTCCCACATTACTTAGGACTAACAAGTTTTCGCTTTATCAGAAATGAAAAAAAAAAAAGGAAATGAAGTTTTAACTAAAATAAAGTAAAGGTTTTAGAAGTAAAAAATTAAATCCGAATTACCAATTCTTTATAGGAGAATGATTTTCCGGAAAAATGTTCAAATTCCCCGATTTTCAGTCTGTAAATATTTTTCAAATTCCCCGATTTTTTCCTGAATTTTCTAGACTTGATAAATTTTCCCTGAATTTTCCCGATATTCCAGGTAGAACGCCACCCTGCATACTGAAAATATTTTGCGTCATTGACATATTTAACAGACGTGCAAGTTTTAACATGATTAGTCGATTTGCAATTTTTCAGATGAATTAATAAAGCTGATAGCTCGTATCTTCTATGTGGTGAGAAATACGAGCTACGGAATTTGTTTTAACTTCGCTGATAAAAACTTCATTTCTTAAGAACCAATTATTGAAGTTATAGAAATCATTCTGAAGATTTGTTTCCACTAAATTTTTATTATCATTAATAGAAATCAATAAAAACTGATCACATCAGCAAACAATGTCAGGTCTCAGCTGTTGTGCAGTTAACAACATCATTAATGTAAATACGAAAAAGGATAGGACTCAAAATTGAACCTTGAGGCACTCCGTAATTAACACTGCTGGTATCGCTGAAACAGTTGCCAAGCTCGGTACATGCTTTAGGTCACTTAAGTAGCTTTTGAGGCCACATTGGTCTCTCAAATCAAACCGAAGGATCCTAACTTTTTTTAGAAGATTAGTAGAATAATCAATCTTGTCGAAAGCTTTTTGCAAATCCATTGGGACGGCTTCTATGTATTTACAATTATTTACTGATTAGGGTATAATTTCATTAATATATGAAAATAATAGCAGTGCCAACGTTTTTTTGAAATCCAAATTGCTTATTTGTAATAACGTTATGTGTTTTTAAGGAACCGGTCATTATTTATCGCCGGAAGGGGGGGGGCCCACGCACACTCGAGACGCCCTGGCCTTTTTGGGCCCCCCCCAGAGGGGGGGGGGGCGACATAAATTTCTCAGGTCCCGACAAATTTCTCTTGTCGACAACGTACTGACCAACTGGAAGAAAAAATGGCACTTTCAGTAGTCAAAATTTCTAAAAATGCCTCAGCTTCTGGGGAGCAAGCCCCCCCCCCCCCGGGGTGTGGGGGTTTACATGGCTTTGAAGCTATTGCTACCATTACTGCAAGTATAGTTTTTACAAAGGACTTTGTAGAAAAACTTGGCACCTGGTTTCTTGGCTTCTTTTGTCTTTCAGGTGCTGAGTATGTTATGGATGCGGTTATACAAGCAAACAGTGTGTTCATCATACTTATTGTACGAATGTCGACAAGAGATGGGTGTAAGGAACATTTCATGGAACATTTTTAACCCAACATGCCTTTTCGTTAAAGATGGGACACTTGTCCTTACAACTAATTGTAACTGTCGGTGTGGAGAGGTACTTACTTAAATTGGCTATATAGCACTAATCTTGGCTACAAAATCATCTGCAGACAGTCTCATTATATATACGAAAAGCGCATTTTTTTGGGGGGGTTACATTATTTTGAAACTTGAGTGGGGGGTCAAGATTTTTTCTGGGTTTCGAAGGGGGGGGGGGGGACTTCATCGAAAATTTGGTGGTCACATTTTCATTTCCCCAGCCATAAATAATGACCAGTCCCTAATTGAGAAGAATTTTTCAATTATTTTATTAATATTAGAAAGAAAGGAGATTTATCGGTAATTGTCTAAAATTTTCTTACCACAATTCTTTTTCAATGAACCTATTTTGTTAGTTTTATGAAGAAACGTGTAGGAATTTCTTTACAGATTCAATAATATGTCTCTTGAAAATTCCACCCTACTAAGTTATACTAAGTACCTAAATAAGTTTAAACCCGTTTTTAAACTTATTTGACACTTTGTATGTTCCGCAGCTTATGACCAGACACACATGAACGGATTCCAATGAAATTTTGTACGAATATTCTTTGACACAAGTCGCTTCGCTCACTTGGTCAAATATTATACAATATTTGTGGGAAAATTAGAATCCCGACAGAGGTGGTGCGGTGGGGGATTCACATAACACCACTGGAAACTGGCTTCTCTATTCCTTCACTGGCTTCTGTTTACGGTCTAGGGGTGCAGGATCCTCACTTATCCATTGATGGTTGAACGGGAACGACTAAGTAGTAAGCCAGCGAGGGGGGGTGGGGGGGGTGGCCCGGGTTTCATTCACTGGAGGAAAGGAGAAAGTTAAGATGGTTGACTGCTCTAGGAATTAAGACGCTCCAGGCAATTTACAGTTTCAACCCTTACCCTCCGTACACCTTTACTCAAACCCCGAACATTCAAAAGCAAACTCTGCAAGTGAAAACAATATGCGGACGACACCTTAACAAAATAGTTCACATTTATATAAACATTAAACTCTATACAATTAAAAGACATTAATGAATTTAAAAAAAAAATTATCCTTATTAAAAAGAAACACCGAAGTACAATTGTTGAAGGGTTTAGCGATTATCTTGCCTTCTCACACATGACCTTTAACCTTGTTGAAAGACAACGTTTTCCTGGAACAGATCATTTTGGTCTGGCCGCACCCGGTAAATTCACACTATGGTCCTTTTATCGTTTGCTTCAATGCTATTTTCGACAAAATCCATATACACTATGGCGGACAATACTGGTACTCTTTAGAAGCAACGTAAAATGGCTCATGAAAAAACAAAAAAACAGGAGAAAGAACAAGGAATTAGTCGCACGTTCGAAAAAACCAATTGGCCGTCTTCACACCCTTTTACAACAAGGACGCCCCACACCCTTTTAACTAAAGGCTCTTGGAAAGGGTTGGCTTCAATTACGACACAGTTAAATTATGTGGAACTTCGTTTCGAACACTCCTATGTGCATACCACTCAAACCGCTTATAAACGCTCCAACGCAAGCCTCACTTCATGACGCCGTATATTTATATATATATATATATTTAAAACCCTCAATCATGATAAAGCAGGAATGGAAAAATGGGTGGAATATTCACCTTTTACGTTCAGTCCCTCCATGACCCGGTCCTTCATTGGCCAAATGAACTTCCCGAATCACGTTTGGTCCCACGGACGCTAGGCCCCTCAGCGTTGGAAAAACGAATCTGGCTCAAGTTCCACTCGAATTTAGGCTCTCCCTGCTCCTGCGTGGGCATCCATTAAACAAGGGGCTACAGCGACTATCTAGTCGCATTGGTCTTCTGTACAGATCGTCCACTTCCAATCATGTTGAGGCCCACACCACTATCATGCACTACAACAGCTATCTCTATTATATAATCTAAAAACAGTAACCATCAGAATTGCCCGTTACAAATGTGTTAACTTTTAAGTTTATTTTACGTTTTAGGCATAATTGTCAGCGTTTAGGCCTAATTTACAACTTTAATTTCGTAAGTAGCAACTAACGGAGATTTGGATTGTATACAGTAAGCCTATTCATTTTTGCAACACGGTATGCCTCCGCGCACATAGTTACAGTGTTACAACGTAATGCGTAACGTAGCCTAATATAGATCAGTGGTAGTAGGGAAGGACAGGAGAAAATGCAGCAGCGACTCGTAGCAACTATTGACGTTGCCATGGTAACGTGATTTTATATCTAATTTTCATTTTTAGGCCTAATTTTTTAACGGCAGTTTTGCTTTCGTAAGTAGCAGATAAGCCTAATGGACAATTTGGTTCGATCGTAAGCCTATTCATTCATGCAACAATGCGACAAGACTCTTTTAAACGAAGCTAAAATGTTTTTGTTTTTACGGCTGCGTTAACACAAATCTTTAGCATTCGACGATTAAATGTTATTATTTAATTTAGTTACGTCGAAGAAGTCTATTATCTATATAAGGATGCAACGATGTTTTAATTTGCCATGTTATTTAACTAACTTTTGACACTGAATGGAACGTTGTAAACAGTGGTCGTCAGTTTCTGGTACCGTTGCGAAGTTGAAAAAAGCGACGGACGGACGGACAAATTCGTTGCAATAGTCTTCTCAGCCGGTACGGCTGTACAGAAGACTAAAAACGGCTAGGGTGAGCTTCTGAACGGGTTGCGAGACCAACGATTCCACATGGCAACCACTCACAATTGCATTGGGTCGATTCATCGTGTCACATGAGCGACGTTCACTTTTTATTCGGTGGAGAAGATTTGCATAAGTCGCTCATGAAACACAATTTTATAAAAATAATAATAAACACAAATTACAACATCAAAATTGGTGAATTAGCCCAGTTGGCAAATATGCCGGGTAATCAGAAATAAATTCGACATAATAGTTACTAAACTAATAAAAATAATATTTCAAAATGACAACAACTCAAGCAAGGCCCATCGAGAGGCAGCAGCACAGGTTCCAACAAGGACCAGTCGCAGCAACCATACCGGTGGGGGGGGGGGGGGTGCCAAGTGAAACAGCGATCGGCAATACGACAGGCCAATACAACCGTACAATAAACGAATGTAGATCATGATGGGATCATTCAAACATCATCAAAAGATTTAGAAAAAAACGTTACGAATTTACGTTCGGGGGTTCTCAATACGTTCCTCATTATCGTTTGTCGGTTTCTTATATGTTCTTTAAAGACTTCGTGAAACAGACAATAAACGAATCTAGATCATGATGGGAACATCCAAATATCATTAAAACTTACGTAACGCGTTCAGCACGCTCCTTTTCGGTTTGATGCTGTTCTGAACGAAACCTGGTTTTCTCTTCTACGGAGGGTGATTAATTATGTTGAGTGTTGGTCAAATGATTGGCAACTTCCAATAGCCAGCCAAAAATGTGTTCATTTCCTTATCAGTAATAAAGCTCAGTCTCACTAGTACACCTTAAATCATCATGCCCTACCAAATGAGACCACGGTAAGCACTCTCGGAGTTTGGTTGTCATGTAACCTTAAACCATCCAACCACTGCGATAGGATTGTAAATAGCGTCATCAAACGTGTCTTCTCCTCTGGGGACATAAAGATTAAGGTTTGGGCATTCAAGGTGCATGTACGCCCACAACTTGAGTATGAGTGCCAGATCTGGTCGCCATACCTCCTCCGTGACATTGCCCACGTGGAGACTGTCCAGCGGAGATTTTCCAAAACTCTGCCAGGTCTTTCACACCTTCTTATGCTTCAAGTCTACGGAAGGTCCGCCTTGATTCCCTCGATCTCCGTCGCCGGAAGGCAGATCTAATCCTGACCTTTAAAAAGGTTCGTAGTTTCCTCCTACTTGACGACCCGCCTTTTAACTTGTCAACGAACACGTGCACTCGTGGCCACTGTTTCAAGTTGACCAAACTCCCTACCAGGTTGGAGATTCACAGACCTTCTTTGCAGTTAGGGTATATATCGAGCCTTGGAACTCTCTAGCGGAGGTCGTGGTATCTGCTCCTTCCGTGGGCTCGTTACGACATAGGCTTCCGTCAGCGACCAGATTTCTGCTCCCCCTCCTCATCCTCCCGTAACAGGTGAGGAAAATTGGGAGCAAACGACAGAAGAGGGGGGAAACATTTTTTTTTCACCATTTCCTCCATTTTTAACATTGGACCAGGGTAAGTGGCATTTCTGCCATCCCGTTTCTCAAAACACTTACCATTTTGGTGTGTTAAACCTTTATTATTACTATTATTATTTTGAAGGTTCCCATGAGGTTCTTTAAAAACATCATCATGAAACATACAATTAACCAATGCCGATCGTGACGGGAACACCAATACTTGACTAAACGTACGTAATGCGTTCACCAAACGTATTCTGGAGGTTGCCATTAGGTTTTGAGACATTTGTATGGGTTCCTCTCTTTATAATAAATGAAACCGTGTCCCACATGTACGTGAAAACGAGCCTACATCATGATGGGAACATCAATACAGCTCATTAATATCATTAAAAACGTTTAGACACGTTCCGAGTTTACGGTTGGATGTTCACGCTGCGTTCCACATTAACGTTTGAAAGTTTCCTACGCGTTCTTTTTAAGATGACATTTAACGAGCAATAAACGAATGTAATGACCTAAAGCCGGACCATGACGTCACCAAACTTCGTGTACCCTAGAACTTGCATGAAATTTAGTAGAATTTACTCACCCCGACTGAGGAACTGGTTTGGCCCCATGGGTCGGTACCAAGTCTCCACTTCCGGTTACGTGGTGTGGGGGTAATGATGACGCATGGGGAGATAGATCACTGGGGTAGGGGGGTCACCAAACATCACATAGAATGTACATATAATTTAGTCGAATTTACACATCTCGAACAACACCATCTCGTAGAATTTACGTGAAATTTGGTAAAATGTTTACACTCGGATAACTCGAGGAAGGGTGGTCATGAAACCAAAAAGTGGGGAACCGTGGGGTGATGTCACTCCAGGCATTTATGTCGAGGAAGGAGATGAGTGTCGACCTCGAGTATGCCAAAGACTCTCATAGAATTTACATATAAATTGGTAGAATTTACGCACAACGGTGTGGAGGTGGGGGTGGGGGGGGGGGTTGTCACGGAGAGGGCGAGGTGTGTTCCCATCGAGTAACATTTTGTGGGGGTGTCTTTGGGAGGCAGTTCACATTTAAATAAAACCTTTATCTTGTGGACTTTACATGTAAGTTGGTAGAATTTACATGACCTGACTGTAGGATGAGGAGTGTTGGGATAACGTCACTTCCGGCTGCGTGAGTGATGATGTCACTTCTGGTCACGCGATGTAAGGGGTAATGACTTCAGAAGGTTGTGGGATATGCCGTGTGGACACCATCATTCGGGGGTCTTGTGACATGGGGGTAATGACAGCCTTGACCTTGGTCTTGTATTAGTCAAGCTCACTCACTAAAGGAACCACGGGGTGATCACTTCCCATCTTGTGGGGATGATGTCACCTTCCCGACCACATGGGTGAGGACCGTCACTTCTGTCCGTGCGGAAGACTCCATGATGTCACTTCTAGCCATGTTGAGGATGACATCCCTTCCTTCCTGTTTTGTGAGGGATGATGTCACTCCCAATCATGGGTGGGGGAGGGGGGAATGACGTCGTGGTGGCTATCGTGACGTGGTGGTGAGGAGGTCACTCCCAGTCATGTGTAGGGAGGGGGCAATGGCACATTAGATGGGAGTGGCCATCTTCAATTCAAAATGGTAGTGGCCTATGGGAACGACAATCTTGAATTCAAAATAGAGACATCACTTCCGGTCACGTGGGGAGGTATAGGTATTGACGTGATGAGGGATCACATGATGTGGGGGTGATGGAGACACTTCTGGTCACATGAGGGGGGGGGGGCGATGGTGTCATACATGGGAGCGGACATCATGGATTCAAAATGGCGGCAGCCTATGGAGCGGCTATCTTGGATTTAAAATGGCGATGGCTTATGGGGCAGCCACCTTGTTTTTCAAAATGGCGACGACCTATGGGGCAGTGATTTTGGTTTTTCAAGAAGGTGGCAACTTATGGGGTGGCCAACTTATTTTTCAAAATGGTGGTGGCCTATGGGGCAGCCACCTTTTTTCAAAATAGTGGCGCCCTATGGGACAGGCCATCTTGTTTTTCAAAATATCGGCACCCTGTGGGGGCAGCCAAGCCATTTTGGTATGCGTGCATCTGTCTCTGAATATAGCTAAAATGGCTAAAAAGGCAAAAAAGTAAATAGTTAATCAACTAGATCTTGGTTGAAAACTCCCGTAAGTAGTCAAAGCACGTTCGCTGCTTTACACTGTATGTGCTGTCGGGTGTATGGAGATACGGGTGGGAATAGGGGGTGGGGGGTAGGGCTGCTATCAAACTGCTAGGAGGGGAGGGGTAGGGTGGCTATAAAAGCTGCTTGTGCCAGAGTGCTGAAAGAGCAAGTTATGACTGGTAAGTGCCAGTTATTGTAATTCTTGTAAACGAAATGGCGTATTAGGTATTTTTCGATATTTATCTTAAGATTCTCAATTCCCCCCCCCCCCCCTACACTGTAACTATTAGGGCAGTTGACAAAAGGAACTCCAACATAACGGTAGTGCATACAGCCACGTGTGTAACGTATGCGTGAATGCATAGAAGTCGAAAACACGGAGTAGTCGTCCTCAGCGAATGACTTAGAAAATCAATGGCTGCTGTTCATTTTTTCCTTTTTTGAATTCCTTTCCCTTTGCCGCGACCGTGACTTGCCTAATTTTCTAAGATTACTGCCTTTGCTTTTCTTAACGATAGGAAACGTCTTAATATCTGGGCCACTTCATTAGTACTGAGTCGGGGTGGTTGTTGTTACAACGCTCCATGGAGGTTGGAACTCTCGAATCGATCGTTTTGCGCTGCTTCCACTGTTCGCTCACAGGGGGCATTGCCGGTTTCTACGGCAACCTTTTGCCCAGCCGGTATCTGCAGGGTGCTCTTCTGGCAGAAAAATCGATGCCCGTATTCCGTACATTTGTACCCACTTCCCGCCGACGTTAACTAGAGTTGTAAAACTTTTACGTTTACTATTCCACCGTTTCGTACGACTCATCAGTCATGTGTAAAGTTGAGTACTGTAAAACTCATTTATCGAGGTTCGGCATTTTAGTAGTGTAAAACTAGACGGTAAAACGGGGAATTCTAAAAAGCACACCCTGCAGGTATCCGATCTTACCGTTGGCGGGGCGTGTGCTCAGATCTCGTTTATGTTTATGTTACTCGTTTGATCGCCACCGAGGTAGCGTGGCGCTGCATGCCCTACCGTCGGCTTGGGTTGGCGTTTGTGTGTGTGTGTATGTGAGACGGTTTGCTGCCGCAGCAGCGATCCGGCGTACCGTAGTTTGGAGTCGCCCCTTTACCACTCATACATGCATACATCTCGAAATCCCAGCACCACACCGGTACGGAGCGGTACTGTGCGGGTACGTAACGTTTACACGGTGATCTAGATAATATTCCTCGGCCAGAGTTTAACGTTTTTGTGGGTGATTTTTCTGGAGCTAAAAGGCGAGCGTGATATCCGTCGCTGTCGTCGTCGTCGTTGTGAATCCCCATTCGGTGCGGCGGCCGCTTCGCCCATCTAAGCCACCGGAGTTCCAGCCGCCAGAGAGGATAGGCCTAACGCGCCATGCACTCGACGACGATTTTCGGCTACGTTTCGAATCGAAAGGTAAGATCATTACGTCATTCTGGTTGCCGACGCAGCGTTGCGAAGGTGCGTTGAGAATGGGTGTATCGGTTAACGTTCCTAGACGGTTGACGAAACGGGAAAGGTTTAGGCCTATTTCGGCAGGAGTCGCGTACACGGAGGAAAGGTCGGTGGGTGAAGGGGAACCGCGGGTCCGGAATTCTCCGCCTTTCTGCCGGTGTGTTTTCTTCCCTGCAGTGCATTACTGTCGGACGGAAAGCCGCTCGGAGGAAAAATGAGTTTTAAATTGGGGCATTTGAATAAGGACTACAGCGCGTTAACAGTGCAGTGCCTGGATGTCACCAACGTCGTTAACTATACTGGACGTAATAGCAATTAGCAAACGGCTTCACACGTCGGCTAAAATGAAAAACTGTATTTGGCGGTTCCTGTACGGAAAAGTTGTGCTAATTGGAAATTTGGTGGATAGTTTTTCCGATGGCGATTTTGCCTATACGTGTTCGAATTACCTGGACGTTAAACATGTTCTGAATCTTTATATTTCCATTGATGGAATAGACTAATATTCGAAAATTTTCATTGGATTCCTGCTCATCTTTTTTTTTTGGGGGGGGGGGGGCAATAAGGACACACCCGACGTTCACGAAATATCAAACTCTTGTCTCATGTGTATCAAGGTACGCTAATTCGAGATTGGTTTCGTGTCGCTGGTTTGACACCGCTGCCATCTCTGTCCCGAGATCCCGTCTTACGTGTCTTTCCCTTCGCGTACCTCCCCTTAACGTTGCACAACGATTTGTGTTTGTAGCGTCTTACGCTGAGGAGAAGTGATTATAAGGTAAACCCATTCATAATGAAGACTGGGGAGTGAGTACCGTCGTATGAGTAGGGGGAGGGGGTGCTGGGGAGATTAGTTGGCAGGTTGGGGGGGGGGTAAGGGGACAAGGGCAAGGAGTATAATATGGAAGGAGAAAGGAATGTAGACGTGTGGCTCTGTTCTCACGTTGTTGCCATTATGCTAGTATTGATCAGCCAAATACGGTGGCAGCAAAGCAGAGACGAGTGGCAGCAGTGAGAGACACAGAGGAACCCTATTTTGTCTTCTTGGTTCGCTGGAAATGGGAGTTGCTGCTGTCTTTTTTTGAATAGAATTCTACCCCCCCCCCCCTCCCCCCTGGCCCGCTTCTTCCCCGTCATTACCTTTTCGCTGAAAAAATAAATAAGAAAAAAAACGGGGAAAAAACCCAAAACACAATGGCGTAACGATCCGTTCGTAGTACTGGCCGAATGAGTGTGCTTGTCGTGTTGAAAAATGAAAAATTGTTGATTGTTTTTTTTTTTTTCGTTTGTAGTTGACAGCGAGCGCGGTACACGCTATTCTGTTAAAAATAATTCATTGTCTGGGTTTTAGTTGATTTTATGAATGAGGCTGAGTAATAGTTAGTTGTGGTTACTACGGGAGCTGTCTGTGGTTAATTAGGGCGTTCGCAGCAATGTAGCACAACGACGCTGAAGCTTCGCCGTTTCTTCCAATGTCTATTTGTTCGAGCGTGAACGTCGTTAAATGGCATAACTTGATCAGGGTTCCCACCAACCTTGAGAACTTGGAAAACTCAGGGAATTTAATCTATGTTTGAAACTCAAGGAATACTCAGGAAATTCTCTGATTTTTCGAAATAATACAGAAATAGATTGGGAAATAAAAAAAAAACAGAATCATAATAAGCCTAAAAGTCCATAAAAAACATACTGCATTAAAAATACTTAATACAGATTCAAACCTATTTACGTTGCCTTTTGGACTTATATGTCAGACTACCTGAGCGGGGAATCGAACCCAGGACCTTTGAGGCCAAAGGCCAAGGTCCTACCGCTGAGCCAGACTGAGACGGCCAAAAGGATACGTCCATAGGCAGTATTTAAAACGTGCATATATACAGTCTGGCTCAGCGGTAGGACCTTGGCCTTTGGTTTCAAAGGTCCTGGGTTCGATTCCCCGCTCAGGCAGTCTGACATATAAGTCCAAAAGGCAACGTAAATAAGTTTGCATCTGTATTTAGTTATTTCTTGTGAGCCTTTGGCTTTCCCGTCTTTTTCTGCATTAAAAATGTCATCCTTCTTTTTCTGTATGGACACCCGGAAGTTCAATAAATGGCGCTCATCACTCTTTTGCCCGACAACCAGGAAAACTGGTTAAATGTATGCAAAAAAAAAAAACTCCATCCTACAATAACGGTGAATACTCTGGAAATTGGCCTGAGGAAAACTCAGGAAAAGTTACTTCAGTGTTCCATCATATTTGAGTATGACGTCATTACCAACGATCTGCGTGTGTAAAACTTCTATTCAAGTAATTTGTGGTATGCAAGATTAGTGATTAAAAAAACCCACTCTCCTGAAAGGAGTTTGAGAACCACAAGAACGACAATATGCGAATTAGGTTTAATTTTCGGGAATTGAATTTTCCCTTGGACACAATAAAATTTTGTTAAATAAAAAAAACGATTAAAAACACATGATTTTGCGTGGAGACCGGCATTCAGTTCTCCATATTGGATTGCACCTCAACCAATCCAATATGGAGGACTGACTGTCGGTCTCCACACCGAATCATGTGTTTTTAATCGTTTTTTAAAGTGAATTTTATTGTGACCAAGGGAAAAATCAATTCCCGAAAATTAAATCTAATCGGCATATTGTTTTTCGTGTGGTTCTCCAACTCCTTTCAGGAGGGGTGTTTTATCATTAGATTTGCGTGTGCTTAATCCGCACGTGCACTAAGTAAAAATGCTCTTCTACTTAGGCACGTGTTAAGGTTAGTTACACACAAATCATTGGTATAATGAGGATCCCCCACCAATACACTGAATTCATTTTCCTGAGCTTTCCAGGTTTTCCATAGTAATTGAGGTTAATTTCCCGGTTATTTACCAAAATTTCAGGAAGGGAATTTTTCCACACGCTTTACCAGTTTTACATGTTCAATTTTAATGTACCTTTAGGTGTTAACACAGAAGTAAAAGGATACATTTTATTTTACCACAATATCTTAACAAAATATGTTTAATGCACTTAGGACCAGTCCTAAAATTGTGGCGCTGTTCTTTCTCCGAGTTTTCCAGGTTTTTTTTGTGATAAAAAGAAGAATTCCCTGAGTTTCAAACGTAGTTAATTCCCATGCATATAAAAGTTTAAACTGTTAGGTCATGCCTGAACGATAAGGGTGAAGAAACCGACAACGTTTCTTCACTTAAAGTGGTGATAACTAAATGCGGATGCAAACCTATTTACGTTGCCTTCTGGACATATAAGTCCAAAAGGCAACGTAAATAGGTCTGCATCCGTATTTAGTTAACCGATTTCGAGCCCATTGGCTTTCCGTCCCGTTTAAAGTGGTGATATCCGACTAAAAATGGCTGCGATTAACTCGAGATTTCCACCAACCGTGAAAGTCAGGAAAGAATGTTGAAACTCAAGGAATTGGAATATGGTCAGGGAAAATGTGGGAAACCTATAACTTTTTTTAGTGAAATTCAGGGAATTAACTTTAACTGACTGTCTGCTTTTTTTTCCATTGGTAGAATACTTTTTTCAAATTCGTATTTGAAAAATGGAATCACCTGCTTGCCAGATCAAGCCCGCAAGAATCGTTTATGTGTCAGCATTGAAATTCATTTCTGGAGTGATAATAACACTACTCATAAAAAAAATTCCAAGAAACCATAGTGACTATGGTTTCTTGGAAGTTTTTTTTTTACGAGTAGTGATATTAGAGCCAAAATGGCTACCACCAAGTTTTGGGTCCGACTGACAGTCACCAAGGTGTCAGTTAAGATTGAGGGATCACGGTTGGAACTAAGAACTTGACAGCAACCATTTTGGTCCTGATATCACTACTTTACACGGCGAGATCTTGATTGGGTTTTTTTTTTTTTTTGCCCTTATTGGATTTTTTAATGATATCTCACTTTTGGCTGTCCTGAACAATGACATCACTATTTTCGACATTGCGAAAACTTGATGGGTCCCTTTTACCTGTATGGGGTTTTTGCATGATATCATCCTTTTTGGGTGTTTTAGGGGTTTTGCTTTAATGATAGTGTTGGTTACGAGCTCCTTGTGAAAATATAACTGTAACTCAGTTTCTTTAACAGCCTAAAGAAAATCTTAACTTTCGTAGGGCCGTAGCCAGCAGACGGCATTCACAGTGGCTGCTGACGATAAATACTTGAAATTTTCTGTGAGAACCTAGTCAATATGTGGTGGTTAGCTGCTGCATTCTGTACTCTGCTTGTTGCCCTCCGTAACATTTTTCTCTGCCCGTTTAGTGCACATAGTATGCAGTGAAAGAATCTTTTAGACTCCAAAAGATGCTAACGCGGTGTATACTGTGAAACTATCATCTGTATGTGAATTTAAATGATTTGTGTAGCTAATTTTGATGATTAGAATACTTGACAAAGGTGATTTCCGCTGTGGGTAAAATAAATCCTGGCTACGCCCCAGTTCGTGTAATTAATGGTCACTGATTAGGCTGCTAAAAGTTAATTAGGTGGTTCTCGGGAACGCACGCATGGGTTTTTCTCAACGCATGAAACTTTTTTATGAGATTATCTAGAAATTAAAAAAAACACTTCGAATCACGCATCAGCACTTTAATCATAAACATTTCCTGGAGCCGATGACCACAATCAACTCTTTGCCCCATTCACAAGATCGCCTCGAAACGAACCTTAGGGCCGTTCAGTTCAGAGGTGTGTCACTACTAAAAACTCGGATCCTAAGAATGACGTTTATCAAATTTATGCAACTTTTACACGCTCATCCTGGAATTAAAACATATAGATATTGTACTCCACAACAAAATGAAAGCTACTGATTTTGTTTTGTTTGTTAAAAAAAAAAAGCCATCACCCTCATCTAAAAAATAACGAATAAAACGTAAAAAAAAAACACCACCCGCTCGCGTCTTTTAGTATACCACTCCTGAGAACCACTCAATTAATTTTTTAGCGGCCTCAATTGTTTCCAATCAAGTGTCCTTTGCATCACGTTTGACTCTAAAACAGAAACAAGTGACCACGATAAGTCAGTTTGTTTATTTGAAATATTGTAACACGCTATTTACGAACAGCAGGGCGCACCTTGTGTGAACGCACATGGTGCACCTTCCAGTTACATAAGCTGTTTGGCGACCGGTCAACTTCCGTCTACACCGGAACTTGCCCGAACGCCAACAGCCGGGAACGAGGCTACTCTATTGTTCAAACCAGTTAGGGCCGGCTCTTGCCTGTTAGCGGTTACGCAGCACGCAGCGTAAAGCCTCAGGCGACTTCTATTGTTCAGGCCCGCGTATAAATATGAGGGCCTGGACCATGGGAAGAGACTTGGTGTGGGGCAGACAACTCGAAAGGTTGTCTCCCTGGACTCTGCTAGGATTAGACCAAGCTTCTAAACTTGGGTGTAATACCTTATATGTGTTTCTCAGTGCAAGGACCCCTAGCCTTGCATTAAGGAGTAAATTGGTTTGAGATTTTCTTGAATTCAATCGTCTACTCCCTGAGGACGTCACAATATTCGCGGACCTTTGGGTAACTGGCATGCGATACTGCTTCCGGCGCTGGTACCCGAACACCACGTTTGCGGTTTCTGGGCCCCGACTTGTGCCCACACACAGGCAAAACCCGACTCCCATCCTACCTTACCCCCATTCCACACCGAACCCCGACATCGCGGCAAAGGTCCGGACTTAGTTAATCTTTCTCTCGCTACAACATTTACTGCGTTATCGCTGGTTTTTTTTTTAGCCCATTCCATTTCCCATCTCCTCCGCCTGCTTTCCCTCTATCTCGCTATTGCTTATCAGCGCTACAAGAGTGCAGGCCTGCGCACCGACCGTTTCCACACTGAAACACGGCGTCGGCGTCTCGAGTCCCGACTTCGAGCAGGACTTGAGGGTCGGATCCGGACCCAAGTCGGAGTCCACAGGACGGGTAGGGACTTTTCCACCAGTGTGGAAGTGGTCGAGTCGCGCGTTTATATGGCACATTTGCTTTACACGCCTGTGACTTTGTTGTTTTCAGTCACCGGCTTAGAAAGGGCTGACATTTCTCATCTCACCCCCGTCAAACCAGTGGTGGGTATATCATGCGCAAAACAACAAGGACTTTAAAAGATCGGTTTTGTGATCACTTTTTTTCTAAACTATTGTATGTAGTAGGAATAACAGCAACAACAACAAAAAGTAGCGTACACTATATAGAGCAACGTATACCAACTTAGTGAATGGAAGACTGGAGTAAAACATGACCACCTAAGTCGAAATCGTGCGTTTTCACCTGGAAAAGGTCTTGCGAAGGACAGAAGGAATGGACTTTTCTGATTTCACTAACGGATGGTGCAATTGTCTCATATATTGTGGTTAAAACTGGCTTTAAGTTTTCAGAAAACACAGGAAAAATGATGCAAAACGAGCTGGGAAGACTGGCCGGTTTACCTTACAACTTTTGAAAGCCTGGGCCAGCGTAAATAAGCTTATTGCACTCCCAAGTTTTTGCACTCCAAAGCATTTCAATAGCTACAATGGCAACGAAATTGTGAGAGTGTAAATCTGTGTTGCAGAGTAAACTCGTGTGCAACACAGAACCAACGAGGAAAATAATTAAAAATCAATAGATGGCAACAGATTCTACATAAAATAATATGAAAGTATGTCAGATTAAAGTACAAACAAAAAAGTAAGTCAAGTACATATGTACACAAGTCGATAATACCGCTTTTATGAAAACGCGAGGAAAAAAATTCCTGATTTACAGTAACGCCACTAGAAGGCGTCATATGTCAGTGTCTCGTAGGAGGCCATTATCCGCTAGGCCATTATCCATTTTAAATTTATCCCGAGGACCAGAATAAGTGGTTTACCCTTCTGGATTTCTATCATTTTGTGGTTTAACATTATTATTATTATTATTATTATTATTTTTATTATTATTATTATTATACTATACTTTAACAGCGGTAATTAAAAAAATTGAACGAAAACTGCTACCCGTTGCCTTATACAGTGTATGGTTAAAAAGTATGCGTCGGCAGCACTTTCACTGCATGCTCGCGTGTAAAGCAGTGAAGCAACTATAGGGTACCTTGTGCTGGGTGTACTGGGGACTTGCAGTGAAGCCATTACTCATATATTTTGTTTCTTCCGTACCTCTTGCCATTTTGAACCGATTTTAGTTATGCTTTATGGGTTGTTTATTGTCCTGTGGCGGGAGTCTAAACCAAATTCCATGCCTTTTCCAGCCTTTTCCGGGCCCCAATATTTTTCATGCCACTTTTCATACTCAGTAGCCCATACTATAATTGAGGTGCTAAATTTGATTTTTGTTTCTTTGGAGGCGTTAAATTCAGCATATTGTTGGAACGAAGGTTGTCAGATACGAAAGGAATAATTGGCTTTAAACCCTCATAACGTACATGTTAAATAAAAAAAAAATTTGAATTGCCCTAGTTCTAAAACTTAAAAATCACGGTAAGAGTAAATTCCGTGCTTTTCCAGCCCTATATTGAAAATTCGTCAGAATTCCAAACTTTTCCAGGCCTGGTAAAGGACCTTATGAAATTTCACACTTTTCCAGCTTTTCAATGGCCCGTACAAACCCTGCTGTTGTCCCGCGTAACCTTCCAATTTACACCACTGCGCTATGATCCTTACTTTAGATCAGGGGTCTCCAAACTAGTCCAGATGCGGCCCGCGAAGCACTTTTACCCGGCCCGTGCTTTGATTTCATGTATATTTTCGAAGGTATATTTTCCTTTCCCCTGAGTGAAGCGAAGGTTACTTTTTCGAAACTAGGAAGATCGTGACTTCGTTTAGGAAGGGTTGATGAACATCTGCATGCACTACTTCACATTGAAGTTCCCACTTTAAAATGTCAACATCGATGTAAGTGAAAAGTAAGTCCACAGTTTCCAACAATGGTGCCAGGGGGGTGGGGGTTTAGTAATCAGCAACTGTAAAAGGGGGTAGAAAAAGGCTGGTATCATAATCACAAATTCACAGCACAATCAATGTTTGGTATTGGGGACCCCTGCTTTAGACATTAGCAACGCAATGACCTTCAAAAGGCCGTCAAGGTCACTGCATTTGCCATCAATTTATTCGTTCCTGGTGTGATAATACTAATGGTCGAGCTGTGCAAATGCTATTCCTCACCATAAAGTGACGTGTTCTACTCTGCCGACTCCAAACTTTTGGACACTTCCTGTGTATTCCTTGACAGAAGAAGCCCCGTGTGGATACCAAAATATACGATGGGTGTTTCTAAATCATAAGCACTATTGCAATTCATTCATACATCCACTCATAAGTTTATACGTAACCGTTCCACAACACGCGTTTGACCTGGGACCGTTTCTTTTGGCGGCAGTCCACCTATTTTGGTGTAGCAGTAATTTCCTGAAAGAAATTTGTGGAAATGGATAATTATTTTGTTACACTAAAGGTGCTAAAGCTTCCTGGCGGGTCAGATAATTTACGATTACGATAATTTACGGGTCCATGACGATTTTACCTGTTGAGAAGAGTTCATGGAAACAAATGCTGAAATTCTTCCATACCCTGTCTAATCACCGTTTTTATGTTATAATGAGTTTATTGGAGCGTTGTGTCGTCTGACGCAGACTAACATTAACGTGAACCGGTTCCATTTTGAACTTTACTAGACGTCCTGCCTCCCCCTCCTTAGCCTGTGGTTCTCTTTTACCATGTTGGGTTTAGACTGGGAACAACTGTTTTAATGTAGGACTATCAATATATGCCCTACGCAATTTCTTGTAGGAATGCGCGCTTTGCCCTGGAAATTTACGTTCGTATTTACAGCTGGAACTAACCTAATACGTTCTTTGATGACGGCGTATGCCATCAGCTGAAACGTCGCTATAATTGAAAGAAAAAACGAATTACGGTTTCGTTTACAGTACTACGTGTATTATGTGTGTGTGGTGCGGTTGTTTATTTTTTTTTTTAAACAAAAGGATGTTTTTTTCTGGCCTACGTTCAGGTCAGGTTAGCCGGCACAAGGGCTTGTGCGTTCTTAACTGCGAATTTCCTTTTCTCCTTTCTTTTCTTTTTTTTTTTTTAAATAAACAAGGAACACATTGCAGGAAGTATTGCGAACTGCCAAAGGCTGTGAGATCACAAGATGTTGGCTACATTGCGTTCAATGTTTATTTATCATATTTTCTCCTAGTTTCTGCAACGTAAATATGAAGCGCATCTTGTTTGAAGTAGAAGGCAAAACAGAACAAAGGATGGGCTTTCTCTACTCACACCCTGCCTATAAATTAAAAGTGTGTGGCGTAAAATCCATTCAAATATTTTGTAACGTCGAGGCTGTGGCGCCTGATTCTAAACCAAGCCACAAAATTTACATTGATAATATCAGTCCTATAGCTTTAGCAATTCGGTTAGAGAAAAAAAATTTACGAGAATCAAGCTGTGCTCTTTTGACGATTAGTTTTACTCGAGCTACCCTTGTGATGCTCGTTCAACAAAGTTAAAAAAATAAAATTGGTCGACGCATCGATATCAACGAAGACTTAAGAATTGAGATGGTTAATAAAGTAAGGTTTGCGAAAAGGTGCATCGACGCGGAGTGATTCAAGCCCGGCAGCCAAGAATCGTTCCCTATTGATAAGTTTGCCGAGACCTTTAAGTTTGTTGGAAAACTAGCGCTGTACACTATCAATATAGTCAATATCTTTTGCGAGGTGAGGGGACCACACTGGGCTTGCATATTCCAACAATGGTCGAATGTGTATCTTAAATGTCCAAACGAGGGCGTTTACATCCCCAGAAGTGAAACTATCATCTGACCATTACTGAGCGCGCATTTGCTGAATTAACAATTTGCTTAATGCAATGGAAGAATTTAAGGTCGTGGGAAAGCTAAACATCAAGATAAAAAAAAAGTTTGGATTCTAAGTAAGTACTCGTTACTGAATAAGGGGAATCTTATATATATATTTTCCAATGTACAGTACATCGCATTTGTGGGCTGAACAGGAAGATGTCATAATTAGGACCAGTTATGTTTAATAACTCATTTTTTGGGAGTTGATGTTCTGTAGCATTCTGGAAAGGCCGTACGTTTCGACATCAGCGGCATACTTGGTCAAGATGTACGCAGATGACGTACATGCAAGATCTTTGAAGTACAAGGTGGTCCACAAAAAACTGACGACCCAAAATTTTCCGAGTCCAATTTTTCTAGTTAGCACCCCTCAGAACCAGAAGAGGACAGAAATCTTCTCGTTTCATTCGATTTGATTTGTCCTCTCCTGGTTCTGAGGGACGCTAACTAAAAAAATGGACTTAGAAAATGTTGGGTCGTCAGTTTTTCGTGGAACACCCTGTATATTATGAACAAAAGTGGTCCTAGAATAGCACCTTGGGGAAGACTGCTTTTTACAGGCATTGGGACTGACGCAGTAGGGCCAATTATAACTTGGTGAGTGCAGTTTAAAAGGAAATCATCAAGCCAACTAACCCCATTACCGAAATACCCATTACCGTTTAATGATTAATTTAGAGTGAACGAAGGACTCGAATGCCTTCACAATGTCAATGAAAACAACATCTGTTGGAATGCCATTAGCCACTGAAGATGTCAGTCATCAAGCATGGAAAGCAATTGTAATGTTGTAGAGTGCCGTGGGGCGAAAAGTTTGCATCCAATCCAATATTGTTTGTACCAATACAAAAAACCACATGGGAAATATCAGTTTTGTGATACCAAAGTTTCAGGAACAAAAGTTGCAATATGTTCGATATGGGCTTCCGTGAAACAGCAAACGCGAGAGTTAAGCCATTTCTTTGAGGACATTTTTTTTAGGTGCCAGACCTAAGATTGATCAATGATGATGGTGGATTGGCCAAGAAAAAAAGTGGTCGGTTTTTGCAGTTGAGACAGGCGATTGGGGAAGAGCATCAACAGAAGATATTAAAGATCTGATTTTATTCAAGGCATAGTGTGAAGATGAGTGATTCACCTTCTTCAAGAATCTGTTTGAGGATGCGGGATTCATCATATCAAAAGCCTAACTTATGAATAACTTCTACTAGTATTTCTTTTGAAAGATTAGCTAGGATTATTTTGTCGCTGCTTTGGCTAGATCACCTGCAACACTTGTATTTACCGCAGTCTTTAGTATCATAGTTTTCCAATAGACTATCGACATGAGCTGCTACAAGCATGATCCCACTGGTATCATATTTAGAAAGGATAGTAATTGTTACAACTTGATTAGAGTTTGCTGGTTTCGCAGGTGTACCGTAGCAGGAGTATGGGATTTCTTGGGATTTGAGAAACGTGTTATAACTATCTATTACCCTTTTAGTTTGCTTAAAACTAAGGTTTCCATACGAGTCTCGAAGTTGGAGAGAAATACGAGCAAAACCTCCCTAAAGGAATCTAGCAGTAACAACATTTTGTCGGTAGAATCAGAGGGATATCGGCAATTACGAGCATCTGCGTCAACATGTTTCTGTGGCAAAGAATCTTTCAAGCCTACAGCTATGGATAGGTTTGTAGGTCATCTTTTAAAAATTGGCGAATACACTGATAGAGAACCCATTACGCAATTTAATAATTCATCTAGTTTTCCATTTCATTCCCGGTTTTCAGCTTTAAATTTAATTTCAGCATTACTATATAATTCCTGGTTTGCAGCATCCCCTTTAAGCCCCTCCAGCCCAATAACTTTTCTAACGTGTTGAAGTTCATATAACACGTCGTTGTTGGTTTCGCTGCTAATATTGGTTTCATTTCTTGCAATGAGAGTCCGCACATTACTGGGCGAATCCAAGGCCGGTGACAATGGTGTTATGGGAGGATGGTCTTGATCAGCACCTTTGTAATATTGAAACTATTATTTCACTGCTCATATGGGTTTCATTTCTTGCAATAGGGGCCAGTGCAATACTGAGTTCCCGGGAGGCCCAATTCGACACTGACTGTGCAAATGTTCAACACGCGAACAAGCCACGCCGAATCACTTAAGTCTCGTTTATTCTGTATCTCATCTGTTTGACACCGACTGCATCTTCATAAAGGTCCTGCTTACGGAAATTCATGTTCACACATATCGGATATAAACGTTTTCTCACTCGTGTGACGTCGACTATGATTCGACGGCCGATGTTCAACTCAGGAAAATCCAGGATCACACAAATCCCATTTGTTCGAGATCGTTTTTCCCATTTTATCCTTGGTTGGATTGTTAGAGCTCTGCAGGTCTACATTCACCCATGGTAATCCATGCTTGCTCGTCTGTGGTTCGTGTTAGGTAATTTTTCTGGAGGCTGGTATGGGTAACCAGACAAATACACAGTAGTGGTCGACCGAAACCTAGTTTTTCACTTTCGGCCGAAACCGAAACCGGAACCAGAACCTAACCAGAATGATATCAGTTTTAATAATGAGACAAAAGTAAGGATAAAATAAAAAATTCATGAGTGTGTGGTTTTTCGTAGACATGGTCTAGATTGGGAGGCACAGCCCAGTTAACCCATGTCCCGCCCTATGCCGAGCAAATCCACGTGCGCAAATCCAGTCCCCTTCCCAAAAAAATGTATCAGAATTAAAAAAACAAAAAACTGTCAATGCGGAAAGACTTCAAAACTTTCGTTTGCATTTTTGTTTTTGGTCAATAGTTTGTTTTAATTAAATAACGATTAATTCCTGACGAGGGACTTAAGTCCACAGCACTGGAAAAGAGGGCTTCGTTCAATAAGTATGACCTTTGCTTGAAAACGTAAAGAGAAACGAAAGCATTTAATCTTTCATTCATAACGCAGGCATTTTTTTTTTTTTTACCGGAACTGTACATTCACCCGTGGGCATTGTCCGGGAACTCCAGTACAAGGCCCACGGGTGAATGTACTTCCTCGGGTGACTTAGGGGCAGCGTAGGATATACCTGGATGCAGGAAACTACTCTGGCTTACGTTATGCCGGGTTCAGCTAGTCACTACCCTCGCTAAGTGCTTTCATTATAATTCACAAACCATCCACAGAGTTACCTTTGTCCACATACCAAAACGTACCGCGATATCTGAAAGAAGCATTTGCCTCAGTCTTTTCTCTTTCTCGACGAGAGGATGCTCGCTTCCTCCCACACTCGGGCTAACTCAGCCGTTCGTACAATAACATTTCATTTACATTCAAAGTCGGTGTGTCTGTCTGTCTGTGTGGCATTGAGTGCGATCAGATAGAAAGGTATTGATTGGAAAAGTCTATTCCATTGTCTGACTTGTCTTTCTTCTGTCGTCCTTCTTTGTCGATGTCGTTCAATCCAACGTCTGCATCTCATTTGCATGTATAGTCAACGAGACGAAGGGGGAAAAAAGAGACCAGTTATTTGGACAAGGCCGTACGCCGTGATAGTGCAGCGAGCCCTAGATATTATATTCGGTTCCCTACGTACGCCATACGGTCTCTTTTTCTTCGAGACGATCTTCGGAGAGCGATCAGTCGTCTTAAGTAATATTGAAACCCAACCCGCATGGTATTTTTGACATCAGCGCGACAGTCAATCCCGCCACAAGCCAGGAAGATAATGCCGTCTTTTTTTGGCTGATGGATTGAACGGATTTTGCCATAGAACTCTGAATGATTAAGGGGGAAAAAATGTCTCGTGCGGGAAATAAATGCAGATTTCCGGGTTTGCTATTCAGAAAAAAAGTGGTAGCAGTCGAAGTCAGGAACGGGATAAAACTTTTGGATGAGGCAGCATTACTTGGCTTTAAAAAAATACTTTCAAAGCATTCATTATAAAAAAAAACAAAAAAAACCATGCGTCGTTATAAAAACAGTAATACTAATAAACACTACTGTAAATCGAAGTGACAAGCAAATTCGGGGAGTTTTAATAGCTGTGTTTTCTGGTTTCGTGCTGTCTGGTTGAGTCCTGGACGAAACATGTCACTTCATCGAGTGTTTTTTTTTTTTGTTTTCTGTTTTCTTGTTTGTAGTAACGATGCATCTTTATTTTTTTTTTGTACTTAAATTCGTATATGATGATTTAAATGTGTGTATTTTTCTTGTAGTAACAGTTACAGTACCACTCAAAAGCGTTTACAGTTTTATTTAGGATTGTTATAGCACAGGACGTTAATCATTTTACTGTTTTCCAGTACCATTTTCTAGTCTTTTCTGAGTATTTTCTACTAACGGAGGCCAATTTCAAACAAAAATTTTTATATATGAAAGTAGGGCATTACAGCACGGAAGCTGACCGACCCTAATTTCTTTGTCAACCATGAACTTTTTTTTTTTTTTTTTTTTTTACTATAGTGGTTTGTTAAAATTGGGTGAGTTTTTGAAGTTATATCATAGACTTCTACAGTCCCCACCACTATGACACAATGCAACTGGACTCAGATTCAAAGTTTTCGCTCAATCGCCATTACAAAGGAAAGGGTAGTGAGTATCGCATATTAGGCACCAGCAACAGTTTTGGCTGTGCTGGCTCTAGTAGTTCAAGAGCCAGCACTGGACGAGGAACTAGCTCGATCTAGCGCCGACTCGTCGTTTTGCACACGTCTGAACAACAGACTACCTCCAAGGAATTACGCATGGTAACAGGCCGTGGGCAAGGAGCGGTTCCAACTGGTTACGCAGCTAAGCACGTTCCCTGCCTGGTAACTGGCGCTCAGTCTCTAGCTGCGTTGCCAACTGCGCCATCGCTACACGTAATTGTAATCTGCACCGCAAAGTGTTGGCTTCGTTGTGTCCGCTGTATTTCGTGTAACAGCGTGTTACACCACTATTGTTTTTAACAACGGGCGACCGGTGCAGCGAGCTTCGACTGTAGTGTTCGTGTTTAGAACGCTTTTTTTTCAGTACTTTCCAACGAGCAAGCGTTTTTTTTTACTGTATACGTTAGTAGTCTCTATCCATATGCCTAGTCTCTATTGCATCAGACACCTTCTTAACATAAAAAGCAAAAAAGAACTATCTATTATTCTTGGGTTGAAAGCCTGATTAGATATGGTATTGAAATATATGGATTTGCTGATAACTGCCACATAAATAGACTGCAAAAACTCCAAAACCGAATCATAAAAATTCTTTTTAACGAATACGGAAATTTAAAATCTAAACAAATATACTGGAAAACAAAAATTCTCAAAATTAAACAACTTAGGGATTTCGTTTTAGTTCTGAAAAACTATTTTAACCGTGACCACAAATTAAAGTCAACTATTAAGAATAATAATTATTTCAGGAAAACCACATATCGATATGAAGTGCCTTTTACCAAGAATCAATATGGCAAACAAACAAACAAATATAAAATTCCTACTCTGTTTAATGAAATCCCTATTGAACTGCTCCAAATTGACGGGATAAATGAGATTAAAAATAAACTGTTCGACTACTCCTTGCTTAATTAAGAAATCGATTAAGCAATGCCCAGATAAATCTTCGGTCTGAGTTTCTTTAATATAGTGTATATATATACGCACATTACATATATATATATAAATGTGGAATGTGCATTTAGTGATTTTTTTTTACGTTGTGTTTATTTTAGTTTCTGATGCCTACTATGGAGTTAGGTTCAAAATAGTACTTGCCAAGAAATAATGTTTTTAATATTACTTCCATATTATTCGCTATCGTGTGCCTTTCTATTGTACCTGACTTACGAGGCACACACAAGTTCACCATGAATTTCGAGCCGTCGTAATAAACTACTTACTTACTAGTTTCTAGTATGCAATTATCTTTTTCAAGAATTTTTCAAAAACCGTGAAAAGTTGCTGAATTTGCCGGTCACTGATTTTCACCTGTTGACTGACCTTGAAGGACGTGAAGAGCGTGTCGCAGGTTAATTATTGTTGCGCGGAGGTGGTGTTGTTCTTCTCTTTCAGCTCTGACTTACGCGTATGGCAACATAGAGGTTGAGTGACAATGAGGACTTTCCTAAATTTTACCCTAAATTTCAAACGGCTACCGGTATAGCATTTAAATCAAGGTTCGTACCGGATCCATGAAGGCCTGAAAATGTCCTGAAATATTAAATGAAATGCCAGACCTGCAAATGTCCGGGAAAAAAGTGTCAAATTGATATTATGTCCTGCAAAACTGAAAAAATCCCATACCTGAAAAATCGTATTTCTGTTTTCCGCATCGGATATCAGAGTGCAATTCATGTTACAACACAAACGTACACACACAAAAAAAAATTAAAAGAAATATGTAACAAACCGTACACAGCCTGTGCTGTAATTATATCTTCAGTGTAGTTGTAACGACAGGGCGGGGGAGGGAGAAGTCTCATATATAACAAACTTGTCTTTTAATGGTATGACCTTTTTATGCATTAACCCTACATTCACCGCGTAAGCTCTCATTCAGCGCCAGTCACGTAGCTAGCTAGCTGCAAGGCGCACTGGCTAGCACGGAGGTTAAAACATCTTAAGCAAATGAGAGAGGTTTTTCCAAGGTGCAAAACTGCGCGAGTTTTGGGTTTTGTTAAGCAGCTGCTGCGATTATTGTCAGCAAGTGGGATCTTTTCTTTCCCGATTAACACCTTAATACCTGTTTAGCAGCGTAAGGGATTGGACAATGCGGCGTTTTGCAGGCCTAAAGAAATGCACTTTTACAGCACTGGCTCTCGACAAACGACGCTAATAATGTTCTTTTTTCTAGCTTTTCTATACAAGATTGGCTCCAAATTCTAGCTCCGCGGTAAATGTGGTGTTGTTGTTGCTATCTGCGTTATTGTATATATGTTAATAATTTTACTCGCTTGTGGTCCTTGAAGTTTTATTGACAAATCCTGGAAGTAATCCTGGAGAAAACCTGGAATTTTTCAAAGTTCACAAACGGAGTATATACGAACCCCGATTTCCGCCATCTTGGGGCGACGAATTTAACTTCCAAACGAAACGTGCAACAGATCAACTTTGAGAGACCAGAAGGAATTTGTATAATCCAAATCACGAATTCACCGCCGCTTGTATTGTAAAATCCGTCGGCTTAAGGAAGGTGCTATATAGCTTTTAATTCTCCCGGTGCGAACAACCGCGGAGTATAACGGCTACTTCAGTTCATTAAGGATATAGTTATTATTGCTATTATCGTGTCTAATGTTCACACCACGTACAGTAATCGCATCTGATTCATTACCCGGGCCTCGTCGAAAAGAGATTACGCAGAAACACGTTGTATTTCATATCGGTAGCGTTTAATTGGTGGACATAATCGTGAAACCTGACGCAAACCTCGTTTACAGCTGCTACAAGTTGCGTACTTTATAGACAGAAGGCTTTAAGGCATCCTGCTGCGTTTTAAAACGAGAGACCAAATGCGTTTCTGACGGAAAATTAAGCGAGTGGTATAGACCTGTGAAACTGATTCCTACCGAGGCGAATATTCGCTGGACGTGGACCACACCGGGCACCTGGCAATTTCAATTAGCTCCGCCAGTTAGTGGATTATGCAAATGTTTTATTATTAAACCCAGGCTTGCATACGTTGCAGAAATGCGCTTCAATTAGCACGGTGTGTGCTACGTACTTTAGTATTCCATGCACTCATGAATAATTCCACGTGTTGTCTTCCTCACCCCCCCCCCCTTCCCCCCAATCCCACCACCCCTACCCCGGCCGGGGCTCAAGTTTTCAGCGGGAAAGACGATATATTGTTATTATAGTCAGGTAGCGAGTCGAAACTTGAGATTGCCAATTGCGTCTTCGGGTTCTAATTAGAACGGGAATCGTATATATGCCCTCGTTCAATTTGGTGGCTCAATTTGGTGTGAATTTTGTTTACTATTTGACCATAAATTGCTTGTTAAACGCTCGTGGTCTGCTAAAATTATTAGGATAAAAAAAAAGAAGGGGGTGGGCCGTAACAAAGTTATGATTCCAATCTTACTTCTGTCCAGGGTAGGTGTTAAGGCCTAACTCCATCGTGGAAAATCCGGCGTTTATGCGATCATTCACGTCCTTGATTTGGTTTCGGTCTAGCATTAACGCAATTCCTTTATTCTCACTTGTTCAGGAATTTAGTTTATTAGTTTATCGAGTTTTCTATTTACGTATAAAGCATTTAGTTAATTTTGGTGCAGAAAAAACGCATTTAAGAAGAAGAAACTTGAATGTATGACGCTTTTAGTCAATTTCTAGCAGAAAAAAATACGATCTGAAATGCTTTAAGGTCAGAAATCGTGAAATAACCTAGTTGCACTCTCCCCCCCCCCCCGGGGGAGGGGGGCGGCGGTGTAACTAGGTAATTTCACGATTTTTGACTTTAAAGCATTTTAAGGGGGGGGGGGGCGTAGCTTTGTCAGGGGTGTTAATGCGTGATTTACAGTAATAGTCGCGTGATTTCAGTCTGTAACTGCTTTGGCTAATAAAGTTGAAGGGTGCTGAGATCGTGAGGATTTGTCATTGGTAATTAGGCCTGAAGCTTTCTACTTGAACCACCGGCGGATACCAGTTTAGCCGAAAATTAAGCCGTGCCATTTCCGTTTCTTCGAATCCAGTTTTTCCTAATCAAAATATTCTCCAAATATTTAATATTAGAGAAGTTAAACAAGGCTTCCTTCTTGGATGGAATTATGATTGATTTACGGTGGAGCGGATTTGGACTGAGGTGAGTGAAGTGAGTGGGTTGAGGTGAGTCTACAAACGTGGGCGAAATTCTTAAAGGGGGGATTCCTGTGCGCACCATGTGGGTGGGATGGGGAAATTCAGAACGCAAAAACCCCAAACTTAAAAACTTTAAAGGCAAGGTGGTTAAAATAACTCAATCCCCAGATTGTGTGGTTCCGTTGTTGGAGGTAGTGTATTACAAGTGCTCGGTTGACTTAAACGATACCGCTGGACGACATAAGCCAGTTTAGAATTAAGAAATTGAGAAAAAACAAAAAATCTGGAATAAATTATGGAATTAACGTATAAGGGATATAAGGGACAGCAATGATAGGGGAGAGAAAAATGTCCCTAACAAGAATAACAACGACAACAGTAATTGTAGTCGCACGAAAATAGCGTTATAACTGTGCGGGGCCTTGTTCATACCTATGTCTTCAATAGTTGAAAATCCGGTCGGTTCAGTGGTTCGACATCTGCGTGAATGCAAACGCTCCCCAATAAGAAAAACAACAATAATGTTGTAGCCACATTAAAACGGTGTTCAATATAGGCCCTTGGCCGTGTCCACACCTACGTTTTAAGCTATAATGGTTGAAAAATTATTCTTCGATCTCCAGGTAAGAACAAAGAGTCCCAACAAACCAGAACAACTGGCCATACCGTGGAGACCAAACGGTTTGATTGTTGTCATTAAAATTTTTAAAGCGATGAAATAGTTACGAGACCACCCCCAAACACCAAACTTCGTCGGTCTATGTAATTCTGGGAGGAAACTATAGGGTTTCGAAGTTTGACGTTTAATATGAAAATGCATGATGAAGCCTAACCCTTAATTATTATTATTATTACATATTACTTCACACGGTGGTAACGTCACGTTATCACATCCCAATGCTAAGAGTGTAGTCGTTATATATACGGTTAATCTAAAAACCCCACACACGTCACCGTGGGTTAATTTTGACAACCCACACTTTTTCGATAATCTATATAACACTTTTATGGGGTCTACACAACCCCTAACCCACCCATGCTGAGCTACAAACGCAAGTTCACCCATCATACCCAATTGCAAAACAAGCGGAAACAGAACCATTTGCGACGGACGACATGTTTCACGGTAGCAACGTGGGAAAAAAAATGTCGCAAGCTAAGCCTAACCCGAAAACTTTTTGTCGCAACGATACGAAAACTAGGCTACGGACAATTTGAAATACACCTAAAAACTCACGAGACTCAAGCGAATAGCGCATTTTATACACTGATCTTATTTAAACTATTGAAGTAAGAAAAAAAATACAGTTTCACCTTAAAACACGAACATCGCTAACGGAACGTTTCTCCCCTTCGCTCTGACTTCGTACACAGGAAGCTTCTAACCCGCAAGTTCCCGTTCATGAATTTACATAAGTTGCATGTAAAAATTCTTAAATTCATTGATCCAAAATTAAAATTTACAAAAGAAAAATCTTTAAAAACTCAAATAAGTCAGTAAGTCGGTTACCATTAAAACACGTATCCGTGGCTACTCGGCAGTTACCGTCGATAATCTCATTTGCTCGAAACGGCACAGGACAATTCTTGGGAGATAAGGGGGTCCCCCACCCACACCCCTTCGAACTGAACTGCGCCGTTCTCGCAAAAAGAGCAATTATCGACGGTAACTGCCAAGTAGTCATGGATATATATTACTTATTCGATTGATGCGACTAAGATTCCAACCAGTGAACCAGTCCTTACCCAACGCCCGTGCACACGCCGCATTTTCTTGAAGCGAGTAAACGCAAATACGGAAAAGAAAACTTGATTTCTCCCATTTTGCGTACCCTCAACCCACTGCGGTAGTGTTGGCATATAGGCACAACTTTTCCTTGTGAGCCCTCGTTAACCCCAGTCTTTCTTGTCGTCCGGCTATTACCAAACTATAGCTGTTCACTGGAGGGACCTATAAATAGGTAAAGTCGGTTGGAAATGACTATTCTGTCGCCATTCTGTCGCCTGGACACACACTAAGGGCGCGTTTACGCGACGACTTGCTTTTGCATTCTCGCAGCTAGAATATAATCGTGATGGCAAAGTTGTCGTTGCCATGGTAACAGCGCTAACTGGATTAGCTAAATCCGACATCGTTTGAGCAAGTGCTTGCAAGTCTTATAATTCGTGACGGTGAGATAAAGAATTCCTCCTGACGAAACAATTTTCCCAATAGCTTCTAAACTAAATTTTTAACTCGTTTCGTTGCGAGCTGGCAAAACTGAAATAGCCGCCATGTTGGAATTTCAGATGATTTCTAGCCTCTAAATAGCTGCGAGAATGCAATGGCGAGGAGTTGTGTAAACGCGCCTTAACGCTCTGCTTTTCTGTTTTCTGCGTTAGCCGTATCGCTATCATAGCTTTAGCTTCTGACGCGCCCCAGCCGTAGCCATGGCGCCAGAAGGAGAGAGAGAGAGACAATTTTGCTAGGTAAATCCCATGGGAAATTACTAGGTTCTTTTACACGCCACAACCGACATGAGCACGAGACATCACAGGGTCCGTCTCTCCCGAAAATGCCAGGGGTGGTTGACGCCGGACTCGAACCCGGGACCTCTGACACACGAGACGGTCACGCTAACCACCAGGCCACCTTGCCCCATATCGCTATCATAGCAGCCTCACCTACGTGGCCGCACGTCAATCGGCAATAAATAATTGGCGGTAGACATTTAAGTGTGTATCCAATTTTTTTTATATCTACATAATCTACATGATAAGATCGTAAAACTTAAGGCTACTTTTAAGAGTTAAGTAAGAATGTAACAATAACTTTAATCGCTCTTTTCATTCTTCGTGCGCGTGTTATGTCTTATTTATTTATTTATTTATTTATTTATTTATTCAGCATACTGGAACGTACAAATACTACCCCCATCTATAAACTAAGACACTTTCTCCACAGACACTCTAAAACGCCTCATAGAAACTCAGAACTGTTCAGATATTGTTCCTAGAGCCACTAGCCACCAAACGGACACGCTACGCTGCTACAGTACCTAACAATTCTTGTTGCACGTGCTATGGATTTCAAACTTTGGTCTAAACCGTAGATTGTTGCGTGCGTAGAGCAGACTCCAGCAAGCAATACAACATTCTTAACCTAAGAAAAATTGTTTCATGCAACGATGCTTGAGCACGACAATTTTTAAAACGGTGGATCCAGTGATTGAGTCACAGGACTCGCTGATTGAGCGAGCGAAGGGAACGAAAATCTGCGTTTGTTAGCCAGTGGGCGCAAAAATAGGATTGAAAAAAACTGTCACAATGTGGAAGAACCCACCCTGTCCAGGAGCATGCTAGCCATTTAGTAGCCTTTTCCGTATAGTGCTTCAAAAACCACCAACTTGAACTAATAAATGTCCAGCTTTAACGAGCAGCTAATGCGTTGTTCACAACAAACCACGCAAAAGATAAGCCGCTAAATGAATATCCAATTTGAGGCCGAAATTTCCATATCGATTCACTTCTGGACTTTTCGTCACCTTTAATCACTGATTCTACCAGATTCGCTGGCCGTGATGTCTTCGTAAGCCGATTAATAGGCATGTGGATTTGTTGTTCGTTAACTCGTTGACATTTCGTAATTTAACTCGGCTTTGTTGAGTGTTTTGAACCCCATTGCTGATTTCCTCTCCCAATATCGCCCAGCATTTATAATGATTGGTCAGTATACCCGTTCGACAATGTAGTTACTTCTATAAAGCTTTTCAAAGCAGCTATAACTCTGTGACGCTTTAGTCACATCTTCTATAGTTTCATTCTGTAGAAGAACGTTTAGTTGTGTTTCTAAACTAGAGGGAAGAGTGAGACGGATTCCTCTTAGCCACGCCCCACTACGTCATCAAAATCGGTTCACTTTAGAAACGGCACTGTCTCACTCGTCGTTCTCGGAAGAAGAAAAGTTAGCAAAAATCGTTGCCACGTGTATTTTCCGCGAGAGAAATGTTAGTGACAATACACAGATCTCTTGTATATTGGAATTTGTTTTTATATTTAGACATTTTCCATATCTCACTTCCCTACAGTTTAGAAACATGACCGTTTCATCTACTCCCGGTGTTGGCAGCCATGTTGGATCAGGAAGTGAGAGTAAACTGAGCCAGAAAGTATCTGCCTCGCTTGGCTCAGCAAGTTCTCAGCTCCATGACGTCATACTTACGTCATAAGGGGTGGAGTTTGGATCAGTTGCCTCGAGTTAAGAAACAGTTATTCTCACGCCCCTCTAGTTTAAAAACACAACCCTTCCCTTCCTCGTAGCTCTTCAACTGAGTGCAGGTTTCGTACGGATACTGGAAATACTGGGAATTCCCTACAGCTCTTAATGTTGCGTGTTGTGGGGCTTGGTTGCCTTAAAAAAAGATATTTGGTCTTGAGGGAAAAAATGTGTTGCCGCGAGCCTCTGTTTAGATTTGTTTTACTGAGCCCAAAACATTGCATTCTGAATAGATACATGGCCGAAAAATTACATGCTTATGGACGCAAATTAATAAGCAGTGGAACGTAATTTACACTCGATTTTACATCGATGTTTTTAATAGAGAAATTTGTCACATGACGTTTTCAAAGTATATTCTAAAACTTGTGTCGGCAGCCGTTGCTGGCGTTTGAGCTGCCACCATCCTGTGTGACGCGCCGGTCGTTTGTGGGTAGACCCGGCAGACGGCCATATTGATTCAAGACTTAGGTTATCGGCGGATGTCCTTACAGAGGAGCTCCCAAGAAGTTCTTTTCTGATCTATAGGCCTATATGACATGCATTATAGTCATGGCATGGTGTGGAGCGCATGGCTTCGGGCCCTAAAGCTGTTATTAAAATCTGAATATGCAATCTGTGATACTTTGTTTGCCATGGTTGGTAACCAGTTGTCCGATTCCCGTCAGATCACCGAAGTTAGGTAGCAATGGGACCGATCCGATTATTATTTGCGTGGGTGACCACTTGGGAATCCTGGTGGTGCGGACAAAGGGCCTTACGGCTTCGTTGAGTAGATGACGGGAAGCCGTTAACGCTCGCTAAAACCCTTTGAACAGTTGTTGTAATTTGGCATTTTTTTTTATTCCATTCCAATTCCTCCTCATTGAAACACCTTGGATTGTACGTCCTATAATTTTGTCTGCACTTTATTCTGCCACAATTTAGATCCTCACACCAAAATTATATGCAACATTATGCGAGTTTTTTTTTTTTTTGTAATTACTGTCATTAACATTTTTCCTGTTTTTTTTTTCTCCCAAATGTTTTAAGACCTGCAAACAGCTGATGTAAAACCGCAAGGGCTATTTCGTTTGTAAGTCGGGTGGGCGTTTTATTGCAACTTGCATCGTAATAAATCCCAATGGAACCAAAATAACCATTGTCGTACTTTTACTGGCTACGTGATTAACGTCCGCCAAGAACTACCACTGAGCTCCCGTCAATACAAACTATAAATGTTGCGTTACTTCAGAGATGAATCGAAGTGCAGTAAAAAAGAAAGGAACAGAAGCTTCAATATCTGTCTCTTCCCTGCAGAAAAGGGCACTCATTGGTGGATTTCACGCATTCGGCGTTTGTTTCATGCTGTACTTTTCCTAGCTGTTTTCCGTGGTTACTTTTCACTAGCTGTTTTCCTAGCTGTTAGGGCTCGTTTACGCAACGAGACCTTCTCGCTCGCCAAAAGCCATTTGCTAGGCAACCGTTATTTATTGACGATTAATTTCCCGTTGCTATTAAATGATTGCAGTAATAGACAACAAATTAAAAGTACTATAAATAACAACACGGACAAAGAACAAAGTGCTACAGTAATTTTAAACATTGCTACAACACTGTTGCCATTTCACGCTATTTCCAAAATTTGCTATCCTCGCTGAAAAAAACAGCTCCTAGCAGTGATCAAACGACGGCAGAATAAATAGCAACTCGCAGCGAGAATTCAAAATCCAACATGGCGTCCATGTCGTAGTTATCGAACCGAAGACAAACGTTCGAATGCCGGTATTCAGGAATCTGTCCGGCGTCTTGTACTGCAGTAAAAACTGTTTTCTTGTTGTCATAAATCGACGCTGTCATGTTGCAAGCATCGTACGTCGTGTCGCGAGGCACGAGGAGAAAATTTGCGTCCGCGTTGTTGTCATGGTTTCTACGTATAGACAACTCGAAAGCCGCATTCTCCGACAACGGCGAGAAGCAGCCAGCAGATTTAGTATTGACCAAGTAAAAGCTAGTAAGCGAGAAAACTGTCCTTGCGTAAACGCGCTCTTATACCTGGTTATTTGGAGTAATACTTACTGGCGGAGCGGTAGTGGTTCACGTGCACCGTATGACATTTTCTCTAACAGTGATCACAAAATTAAATTGCAGGACAATTTAAAAAAAAAAAGCCTCTGAAGGGATTGTGTTGAAAATTTTTTGATATAAAAGCACAATTTTTGGCGTCCTTCGGACCTTCGCTGGTGGTGTTTTTTTGGGGGTTAAAGCGGCGCAAATTGGTTCGATCCCTGATTGGTCATGACTATAACTTTTACGACTTTAGCTTGCAGTTAATGCATCGCCTATTAAGTTTTAATACTTCAAAACTGCGTGTGTAAACTTAAAATATATATATATTTTTAATGTCGCAATTGACACTAAATTTCGAAACTATACCCTCCAGTTAGTGGTCATTATTATTTCTCGGTGGGAAAGGAGGGAGGGGGGGGGGGGGGGCGAGATGGAATTGGGGGTTTATTGATTTTTCGCTCCCTCGAGCGACGGGCATCATTAATTTTTCAGTCTTTGTGAAGAGGAAGCTCAAAAACCTTGAGGAAAAATACAAGCACGTTTGTCAGCAGTCAAACTTTTTAAGAATTCCGTAGCTTCTGGGGGGCAAGATCCTCAGGCCGCCCCCCCCCCCCCCCCATATCTTTTAAAACAATTTTTCAACAAATCAGGACGGTTAATTTTTTCGTTTCCGTTCGCTGTGGATTCACATT
>JAHWFP010029419.1:16926-41766 GCA_023313725.1 Lithobius niger
GTGAATACTTCCAAATCCCTGCTTCCCCTCCTTTGAAACCTCTGGTGTTTGTCTGTTTCTCTGTTTGCCTGTTGAGCCTGCAACAATGATCGTGGGTGCAGTGATTGTCATTCAACCTCCACTCGGCTGTAACAGCCAGCATTATAGAAGCATTATTTCGTTTGTTACTGATTGTTACAGGGCACAACCGTTCTCACTGTCTGTCGCTCGCCCTTTTACTTTACTACCGTGCCAAGAATCCATCCCAAAAATGAACCAGCTCGCCCTTTTTCATTATAGTGCATGATGAATTTGCTATCCCAACCTAAGCGTATTATAAATAGAGATTATTGTTTAAATGAAGCTGAATATGGGCGGACTGCAGGTTTGCAAGAAGCTGGGTGGTCGTATTGTAGCATTGCGGAACCTGTTGGATGCAGCGCTAGCACAGCTTGTTAGCACACATGTCCGATAAAAAATGGCAATACTATCAGCAGTTGTCAAAACTGCAAGGCAAAATCCACGCATGACATCTACGGCAATAAAAAAATCAACATAATTTGGAAGTTTGCAGCAGGCAGTAATACAACGACTGAATGAAGATGGCATCCAAAGCTACTGGTCAGCCAGGAAAGAACCACTAAAGTAAAAAACACAAGGACGACCGAGTTGGATTCGCATTGGAGCATTTGTGTAAGACTGAAGACGATTGAAACCACTCCCATTTTATCGACGAAAGCTGCATTCAAATCATGAATAACGGACAGACCCGGATTTGGAGGAGAAAGATGGTGAGGCTTTCTGAAGGTTTCACTCAGGAGTGAAGTTCGAAGGAGTGGGCGCTACATCGTACCAGCTTGGGCCTGGTTATCCGGAGCATATGGTGCGGGCCCTCTCAACCGCTTTCTTCTTCTCCGCACTCTTGTAACAATGGAACAGTGTAGGATCGCAACAATGCCGGGTTTTCGGTTTGGGTGCTGGGATATCTCAGCACTGCTTTCCTTTTTTGTTTTACATTTGTCACAAATACGGCGTAAACGCCAACAACACGAATCTCCGTTAGTAATTTTATCAATGATGATTAAACACAGATCAAATACATCCAACAATCAAAATAAAAAGCAGAGTACTAAGCTTTCGTATTCAAGAATTATTAAACTTCAGAAATGCGCTGCAACCTAAAAAAAAAAAGACTACGAAACTTTCATAATACAAGAATTAAAATTCATCACAACATAACACAGTTGTAAGAAATGCAATGTGGCACCATGAATGTTTGCTTTAACTGTTTATCGTCAAATTCGCTGCATTTGTCTTGTTTTGTCAGTGGTTTGGTTACCGTGCAAAACATCAGATGCTGCCACCATAATATCTTCACTAGAACGTTTGTACGTCGCTTAACTATCGTTAGCACTAGTTCAAATGCAACAATAAGTCAACGCGTGGTAACAATGACGGGTCGTGCGAAGAAGGCGAAAACGGTGGAGAAATATGATCTTACCCGTTTCCTCATGCTGAGCCCAACAATACCTCGGACGCTGTGCGCCCTCGTTATTGTTAGAGCTCAGCACTCGGGAAACGGGTAAGATCCTATACATCTCCGTCGAATTGAGGGACACTTAACATCAAACCAGTGTGTTCATATTATGGAAAACGACATGAAGCCACTGTTAGTGCAGCGTTTGGTAAAGAAGTGGTCAGGTTCGTTCTGGACAATTCCCCAAAGCATTCGGCTACAATTGTAGAGTGGTTTCACGACAACCAACAGCAGTTCACTAGCATGCAGTGGCCGTCCAGATCTCCAGACCGAAATCCTATTGAACATGCGATGGCTCAACTTGAATAGAACATTGACAAGTTGACGTTCATAAACACGATGAAATGTGACAAAGAGCAGAAGTGGCAGGGGATGGAATGATGACGGACCTTGACTACTGTACCAAACTTGGATCGTCAAGGCCTGGAAGGCTGAATGCTGTGATCAGTGCTGGTGGGTCTTGGACCAAATGTTAATGGACACGAGTTATGTGGTTGAATGCCTGCTTCTCAAGACAACTACAGACTTTCGGGTTTTTTTTTTTTAGTTCAGTTTCCAATTTTTATGATTTTTTAGAATAAAAAAATAAGTTTTACATGAGGCTTTAGATATAAGGCTGTATTACTATCACAGATGTGGTACTGTAAGTGTTTTTTTTCTTTTTTAGGTTTTTACGCGTTTTACACATTTAATTTTTTTAAATGAGTTTGGAGATTAGGCCACCTTTTCAAAAGGAAGTTGTTTCTAGGGTGTTTTCTAAAAACAATGGCGGAGCCTGGCAGTGATTTTTTTAATACTTATTTGTTCACATTTTAGCCAAAAATTAAGTTAAATACAATTTCTTTGTCACCAAATGGCAGAAAGGTAAAAAAGGGTTGTGGGGTCAACTGCTTACAACTCACCCAACTTAAAAATATAGCATGAAGTAGGATGCTCGAGCACACAAATACAAATCGATGAGCCTTGATATCTCGTTATAAAGGCCAAGCAATCAACCGAACTGGTTGCTCAAACAATAAATCGAACAGTTAACCGAATTCAGGTCGTTTAAGATGTGCCCGCAGACACACATCAGTCAATTTATGTTTAAAATCAGCAACCGACACAGCCGAGACAACTTCCTCACCAAGCGCATTCCATACAGGCACCACTCTCACTGCGAAGAAATATTTTCTGCAATCAAGTCTTGACCGCGGAGCAATAAGATGTGTTTTAGATGGTGTCCACGCGTTTTGATGTAACTATCCAGTTCAAACAGTGGTAGGTCAAGGAGTAATAAGAGACGTAGAATTTTGTATGTTAAAAGTAAATCTGCCTTCAAATAGTGCAACTCCAACGATTCCAGCCAAAGCGATTTCAGCCGCTGCCTGTAAGTTAGCCTGCACATACCAGGTACGGCCTTTGTGAAGCGATGCTGGACCACCTCGATTTCATCGATGTCCTTCAAAAGGTATGGCGACCAAACCTGACTTGCCTACTCCAGAATAATTGGACGCACGTAAACGTTAAAATCCCACTTCAAAAAGTACAACACTCCCAGAAATGAAACAGTTGCAAACATTAATATCAAATGTTGCTGATATTTTTGGCCCCCATAAATCAAAATGAAAAATGAATTGGTGGGAGTTGGAAGCCTGTGCGACCGAGGATTGAGAAACAACTTTTTTTAAAGGGACTAAGTTAAGCTTTAAAGTAGAGTGAAATTTTTTAGACTTTAAAAAATATGAAAGGTTTCGGTTTTAAAATAAATTTAATAGCCTATAAATGAACTTTTAAAACTAATTTAAAATGAAAAAATTAAATCACAATGGAGCCAGTATTGTGAACAGCCAATAACGCCAAGTGAGCAGCAATTGTGGCGAAAAAACTCAATGCACTTGACCACCATGCTAACTAGATATTAACACAATCGCTGCTAGCTTGACATTATGAACTAACGTCAGTATACAACAAAGTAACGCGAGAGGACGCTGAACTCCAGACTGTGAGTGTGTGAGTTAGCATAATTGGTTTAGTGCATTGGAAGACCAACCAAAGAACCGGGTTCCATTTCGGGACTAATATGGCCCATTTACTTTGGACTTTTACACTGACCACTCAATTTTAACTCACAAGTTAAAATGTTGAATCCATTGTTATACTTGTAGTCAGGGACGCAGCTCGGCGAGGTGGGAAGGGGAAGGGGGGGGGGTCGAATGGGCAGTGCTGCGGGCTCCACACTGATGGTGGGCCCCCAAAATCAGTACAGCGAAAGTGAAGGAAAAATAAGGTCTTACAACAGAGTTTATGGACATCTGACATTTTACGCCTTTGATATTTACGACGGTCATGATGGACATTCTCAGCAAATCCTACCAAATCGACTCAATAGCAGAAATTAATTTTTTCGCCATCACATGCAAGTTTATATTTGCAGTTGTTGGTTGGGTATTAAGTGCAGAGCTGGCCAGAGAGGGAAGCAAGTGTGGCTTCTGTCCCGATGCCCATTTGCATCAAGGGCCGGGGCCCACCCCACCATAAAAAGGCGAAAAGGGTGTTCAGTGTGCTCACGTGCTTAGGTCCTGGCTTACGAGGTGTCATTTGAGGGACCATGCTGGCAAGGTTGTACCCAATGGTAAATTGATACGGAATCAATTGAAAAAAATCCACACAAAAAAAAATAATAATAAAAGATCCCATGGGTCCTAAGCCTGCTTGTGTAGCAGATAGGTTTGAGGGGGCCCAATGAAAATTTGAAACCATACACCTGTGGGCGGCCCTGATTAAGTGGAAACGTCTTGTGCGTTGGCCTGTTGCCTATTGTTGAAGCACATTTCTATGCTATGGTTAGTTCGAATGAGGCAATTTTCGAACGTAACAGTCCTAAGAACGCAGCAATGAAGTTTTCGTCCAGGAAAATGCGCTGCACCAACACTTGTCTGGCAAAGAAGTGATCCTATTTCAATGTTCCCAACACTGTACATCGCACGTTTTTCCAGCAAGTGTTGTTTTCCTCAGAAATACAAGAAAAGATTCAACAATGAACTATCCAGAACATCAAAGTAAATTCCACAAACCAAAACACTCCAACAATAGATCTCTACGTTTCAGACGTATAAGAGGGTACAAAAGGAAATCAATTGAGATACAATAGGGTATTGTCAACAAAACACTAAGTTTGATACTCTCTCAGTACTTATCTAGACACACGCTAGTGTGTCGTGCCGGGTTAGGCAACAATCATCACAACAAACATCACATCAATTCAATTGTCGAGGTTGTAAACCAAGGTAGCGCGACGCCATAGCGTCAGTGGCTAATATCCTGAAGCAGAGTTGAGCACATTTCAGGTACTTGGATAAAAAAAAATAATGCGGTACAAACGCTTAAATTGTGTTGCAATCAAGAGCAATGACCCACGTGACAAAAATTAACTCGTGTAGGAAAGCCGGCTAAGCTGCTTTCAATGCAAAATCTGACCCTCAATAACGTTGCAAATGTGTAACTAACCAGCCAGCTAATAACTAGCTACTAGCTAGCTAGCTAATTCTAGTCCGCTCATCCCCATGTTAATTTCCATAGGGTGATTATTCATCGATACCAAGATAACGGGAAGGCTTCCTGCTATGAAATTGGACGAATGGCTGCAGTACGATACGAACTGCGTACCTTTTATGGTTTGGAGACCAGGGGTGCAACGAGGATGGCGTGGGATGGCACGTAAGTACGAAAATATTGTTGTAACCATTGTTAGTATTGTCGGCATCGTCTCTCATTGGAAAGCCAAAGTTCGGACAATGACAACGTGTATACTGACGTGCGTGCCTAGACACACACTAGTGTAGCACGATAAACAACGTTGCCAAAGAAATTGTATTCGCGTCCAGTTCACGAAAAATAAACCAACTCTAAAAACAAAGCAAAATAAACCAAGCCCAAACCTGGTGAAGAGGCCACCAAGTTGAGAGTGGTTCGGCCCTTCAAAGGAGTAATATCAACACACCAAAACTAACGAAATAAAACAAATTACAACAAAATTAAAACCAAACCAAAAACCTATAAAGAGGTGACCAAGTTGAGAATGGTTTGGCGTGTAGGCAAAAGGTAGTATCAAATTGAGGAAAACCAATTTCTTGTTGACGTGCCACTTTATTATACATCTGCACGGTAGTAGAGTTGAGTGTAATACACAATTAAAAAAAAAAGGACTGATATCATATCAAAAACCAAAACTGGTAAAAGGGGCCGCCAATTTCCGAATGGTTAGGCCCTTCAAAGGAGTGATATCAACACACCAAAACATTCGCCAATTTAATCGCACCGAATAATACTTTGGACGTTAAATGAAAACTAGCCAAACAACCCAAAGTAGCATTGTTCTAGTTTTCATTTAACATTCGAATATTATTCGGTGCGATTAAGTTGGCGAATGTTTTGGTGTGTTGATGTCACTCCTTTGAAGGGCCGAGCCATTCGGAACTTGGCGGCCCCTTTTACCAGTTTTGGTTTTTGATATGATTACAAAAACCCGGTCAAATAAGTAAACCTAGACCGAATAAAATCCTTCCACCGGACAGTACTAAACCACCGATCGACTCAAGATATAATGTAAACCTTCTTAAAGAAAAATACATAAAAACTTCACCAATTAAATACTCTTTAATCATAATGTCGTAAAACACGGGTAAATATTTTTAAAAACCAAATGCTCTCTAGGAATAAATTATTATATTTGCAAGATGGCGGTTTTTATTTTAAATAAATTAAATTTTAGGAATTGACACAACGAGAAGACACATAACCCATCAGCATTGCATTAATATGCACAAAATTATACCCAGCCTACCAAAAATAAAATAAATGCGCTGGAGGTTCTTTTGCACGAGTATTAGTGCGACACTGATTGCGAACATGCGCTTCCACTCATCTTTCTGAGGATTTTCCAATGTAAATAGAAAATTTCCCTGCTTTCCCCCTTTAGCCTTTTCCCCATTTATCCTTCCTATTGCTTAAAATTGCCTCGATCCTTAGACATTTTTTCGTAATTCTTAACAAATTACTAAATTATGTGTTTTCACAGAAAATTCAGTTACAGCTGACAGTTACTGACAGTCTAAAACTAAAAAATAAAAAATAAATAAAAAAATTACGTAATTGCGCAATATGCTTAAAAATAAAGTATTTATGTTCTTACATGTATTCAGCATTGTGGGTTCTAGATATTTTAGTGTGGATGGGGCAGATTGGAACAAAACGACGTGTCGTGAAAATGGGCCACACACAGTTATTCGGGGAAATTGCAGCTCACAACTGGCGTGTACATTTTCTCTATTTTTACCTTTTTTGCATGGTTTTAATTTTTCTTTCCATTAAAAAGCGTTTTTTTCCCCTAGAAAATTAAATATTCCCTGCAGATGGCACATGGCACATGACTTTGATAATCATCAGTACAGGCCAACAACTGATTCGGCAGTAGAAAGCAACAAGCGACTTTAAAAAATAAAAAAAAAGAAATCGAATCAAATAAAAAACCAAAACTGGTTAAAGAACCACCAAGTTGAGAATGCTTCGCTTTTAAAGGAGTGATATCAAGAGGCCAAAACCTTCAACAATTTAAACATACCAACAAAATTTCTCAGAAGTTACAGGAGAAACTTGAAATTTAAGTTGATATTGTAACTATTTTATAATATTATAATATATATATATCATAACGATAATATTATAAACATTTATGGATCCGTTTCTTTTTTACAAATTATGTGAATGCGTTATCTCTGCTGGAATTCGAATCAGTGTCACAATTCTCTCACCTTCGATTTATAAGAAAATATCAAAACTTTTCAATAAAAAAAAATACAAGTGAAACTACGTTCTGTATCGAGAGAGGTCTGGCGCTTCCTGCCAGAAAGAGGTAGGCGCCAGGATTGGTAATCTTTTAATGTTAGTTTTTAGTCTTCTGTACAGCCGTGCCTTTGTCCGTTCGTCCGTCCGTCGCTTTTTTTCAACTTCGCAACGGTACCAGATAGAGACGACCACTGTTTACAACGTTAGATTCAGTGTCAAAGTATAGGATATCGCCCGCTTTCCGAGTGCTGGGATCATTGTTAGATCCCAGCACTCGGAAAGCAGGCAATATCATTCATCTCACCTGTTTTGAAGCTATTAGTCCGACGCACATTGTTGAGCACTAGTTTGCGCGAGTGGAATACATTGTTGCGTTTAGCCAGAAGAAAGTTTCTGTAGAATGTTCGTTCACATGCAATGCTACACGCAACGAAAGGAGCAATGTTTAATTTTGAAAGCAGTTGTAATGTTGTAACTAACATGAATTCTTGAACGGTTTTTTTGACGTTTGAGATGGTGTTGTTTTAAAAAATTGTTCCAATTAATTGACTGTATTCGTTTGCATTATTCCTTTTTGTCATTTAACGGAACCCAACGTTTGCTAAGCAGCTGTTGCAATGTTGTGAGTAACGTGAATTGTTGAACGTAGTTTTTTTTTATCTGTTATGTTTTTTTATTTGTTTCAGTAAATTTATTAAAGTTTGTTTTCTTCCACTTTTCATTTAACGGAAACGGGGGCTGGGATCCATGTGGAGTGCTGGGATCCAGGATCCCAGCCCTCCACCGTAGATCTCAGCACTCCTCGTCCTCTTTCATTGTTGCGATCCTGTCGTGCTGTATTGTTATAAGAGGGCTGAGAGCTTCAAAACGGGTGAGAAAGTTAGTTAAATAACATGGCAAATTAAATCATAGTTACCTCCTTATAGCTAATACACTTCTTCGACGTAACTAAATTAAATAATAACATTTCATCGTCGAATTGAAATCCTAAGGATTTGTGTTAACGCAGCTGTAAATACAAAAACATTTTAGCTTTGTTTAAAACAGTCTTGTCGCATTGTTTCATGAATGAATAGGCTTACGGTCGAACCAAATTCTCCATTAGGCCTCCTGCTATACTTTACGAAACTAAAACTGCCGTTAAAAAAATTAGGCCTAAAATCACGTTACCATGGCTACGTCAAGTTGCTCGAGTCGCTGCTGGATTTCTCAACAGCGTTTCTCCTGTCCCTTCCTTACTACCACTGGTCTATATAGGGTACGTTGCTCATTACGTTGTAACACTGTAACTGTGTGCCCGGAGGCATACCGTGTTGCAAAAATGAATAGGCTTACTGTATACAATCCAAATCTCCGTCAGATACCACTTACGAAATGAAAGTTGTAAATTAGGCCTAAACGCTGACAATTACGCCTAAACTGTAAAATAAGCTTAAAAGCTAACACATTTTTAACGGGCAATTCTGATGGATACTGCTTTTACGTTATATAATAAGAGATAGCTGTTGCAATGCGTGATAGAGCAGTGTGCCTCACTATTGGTAGTGGCAGAACTGTACAGAAGACCGGATGCGACTAGCTAGTCGCTGTAGCCGCTTGTTTTTCTGGCACCTCTGTCTCTGTAAATTGTTACCTGCATCTACCAACGAAAGTTACAAAACTGAAGTTCATTCTTTGCCACTGTGAACAAAGCATCGCACTTATTTTCGCGCTGTGCGGAAATATTTCACTGATGACATTGTTTAACGACTGAATTCATTGACACGGCATCTGGAACGTTTCAATACGTTCCTCGGAATAGTCAGTAAATCTATGGTAAATAAAATCTTTCTTTTTACCTCCCCCTTGTCAGTAATGACATCGTCCCATTTTGGGGGCCTCGGCCATCACTCTTCGTTAGTGAGTGTTGGCAGGCGTCACCAATAATCGATGAGCAAGATTGGGTCGGCAGCCTTGTCGATCCCAATTGAACGCACAGGTCAGTTCCGGTCAAGAGTGAAAAGAAAATGTGGCCATGCATCGATCTGGAAACAAAAGGGTAGAGGAAGAAGACTCTTGACCGACGACTTTGGTCCACAAATCATTAAGCCACGCTTTTCCCCTACTAGGCTAAGGACGTTTCTCACTAGAGGTTGTTGGTAAACAGAAACGTACTCGGGACAATTGGCTGTGAGCCAAAAGGGTGTTTCACAGCAAACAAAATGCCCGCGAAACAAACTGAAAAACGACTCGGCGAACTAATGAGGCAGGAAACACAGACGCTGACATCCACGTGTGCAAAGCATGGGTTTCCAGCATGCCTTCTGAAGCACCAGAAAAGGATTGTTTAGTTTAATCCAGTAATTAATTTGCGTTATGTGTTCAGCCAGTATAGCAAGAGCGCCAATACATTTTTAAACAGTCAGGAAACGAATGTTCGTCTGTCTGTGTTTTTTGCCTATTTATTCGGTAATTTTTACAATATTTACAGGCCTGTCCACTTGATGCTTTCCCGTTAAAAGACACAAGGAGCCGCTAAGAGAAATTGGAAACTATAACAAATAAACGAATGTAGGAAGAAAGCGTTACGATGGAGAAGCCGTCTGTGACTAGGAGACGGACCTTGCAATAATTTAGTCGTTAGGTCCTACACTTCATTATATTTTCTGTTGTTTAAGGTTAACGGCATCCAGACAATTCGTCCCCAATTTGATTACAATTTTTTTTTATCAAATAGTTTTGAGGTGCCGAAGCACGGAAAAAGTTCTATTATTAGATACGAATTTGCAGCTTGACTTGCAAGCAACGTTGCATATCCCTAATAAAAAAAGTAATTTTTGACGCACTGGTCTAAAAACTTGATTAAACCAAGTGGCAACAGTGACTACTATAGTCGCCACCGATCTTCTGTAAACTTCAGCCACTTTCGAAAACGTTGAAGCGTACGCACTGCAACAGCGAACTAAATTATATAATCTAAAAGCAGTAACCATCACAATTACCGGTTAAAAATGTGTTAGCTTTTAGGCCTAGTTTTAGATTTCATGGGTAATTTTCAGCTTTTAGACCTAGTCTTTGTTAACTGGCGTTTTAATTTCGTAAGTAGCAGCTAACGGAGAATTAGGTTCGAGAGCAGGCCTATTCATCCTTGCAACAAGGTGTCGAGACTATTTTAAATGAAGCTAATGTGTGTCGTTTATGAAACCTTTTTTTTTACGTTTGCGTGTCTTCCTATAGTGGTTAAATGCAATTATCAAATGTTATTATTTCATTGAGTTACGACGAGAAAGCCTATTAGCTATACGGAAGCAACGATGTTTTAATTTGCCCTGTTTTTAAAAGTCCACTTGACTACCATTGAAAAGACGACAGACAGAAGGATGGACAAAGTCTTTTTTGTAGTCTTCTTAATAGTTATTAGTTTTTGGCTAATAAATTCCCGTAAAACAATGTGCTTTTAATGGGCTAATTTCGTTACTTTAACCTTAAAGGTGCGTTTCGTTTGCGCCTAATCAATTTAATTAGCGCAGTTGCTTAGAAGGTGCCCGGAGGCCGTTGCAAACTTAAAAAAAAAAATGCTGGACCCTCGGCTCAACCCCAAAGCTGAAAGTGAAGCGCATAGGCATTGCTAATTAATTACCAAATGTGTACACAACCCTTTATTCTGTGCGGTGGCACTGAACCGCAGGCGTAGAGCGGTTTAGTGCTTAATACACCTGAATTGCAGAAACAAAAAATAAAACTGAAATTACTCCACACTATGGAAGAGTATGTACACAGTCATTGAATTTAAGATTCGAGCTTGCTTTACGTATTTTTTATTTTTTTTATTTTAAGTTTTTTTCCATGTTTATTTTCTTCATGCTAAGTAGAAAAGTACCGCAACATGAAATTCTGCTTTGGTCGAGAAGAGGTTTCCTATTTCACTACGTGCAATTTTTGGTTGTTTCGAATTCGTATTACCCCTTAAGAAAAAGTTCTGTAGAAATTCTGAAGAAAACAATTTTTCAGAAACTCTTTAAAAATCTCTCTAGAATTATCTACAAGAAATTCTACATAGAACTCCACAGTAATTCTGTAGAGAACTGGGGTGGATTCTCAAAAAAAGCAGCGTTAGAATTTCTATAAAAAAACACCTATAGAATTTCTAAAGATGCCTCTGTAGAATTTTTAAAGAACTTTTGTAGAATATAATTGAAATTAAAAAGAGTTATTGTTTTTTGTGTGTGTGTGTGGATTTACTGTATGCTTCTGATGCCATCACCGTTAACACATTGGAACTACAGGTATCCTATAAGGTTCACTATAGCTATGTTATGCCTACTATAAGTACTAATGCTACACCTCTGTACTTATATTACTGGTCATGCCGCGTTCCCGTCTACCTTAAATAGGCTACCAAGAAAATCGTCACTGTTTTGGTATGGGTTTAAAACTTCATTGTGTCAATTTATAAATTTGAAATGAACTGCAGTGTTCTAAATAACGTTCCATTGTTTTTATGATAACTCACGCCAACTGACTGTAAATTTGTTTAAGTTAAATTAATTATGCTGCAGTCCACCGTAAACCTAATTGCTAATTAAAATTGCTTTATAGAGTTTAGCGTTTCTAAAGAGACAATAGAATCTAGAATGCAAAGTACAATAAAAAAAACTGAAATAAAATATGAAGTAATTACTGAACCATATGTAATAATTGTAATGAAGTGGCCCTTTTTCATTTTGTTTTTAATAAATTTAAAATTTAGAATTGTTTCACCTTTCAAAGTTTTTGAAATCTTATGGAATTTAACCATATTATACTTTTTTATTGCACATACTTCTTTGTTTCACTCTATATATGCATCTTTTTTCTTTTTTTTTTTTAACAAGGACACATTTTGCCATCTCTGGTTATTGCAATTACCAGGATTATTGTAATTACCAGGATTACCGGGATTTTGGTTTAACTTTTGGACTCTAAAATGTGTGGCGTATGAAGCGTCTAGATAATATCTACGAAAATTCTTCAGAATTTCTTTACAAACTGTACATAATGTTTTCAGAAAATGTAGATTCTTTTTAGAAATTCTATAAATCCTAAAAATTCTAGTCTCTTTTAGAAATTCCAGTGTTTCTTTCTAAATCACGTAAATTCTGTTTAGAAGTTTTGCACAAGTCTTTTTAGGTATTCTATACAGTCTCTTTAGAAATTCTATAGAAGCCACTTTAGAAGTACTACACAGGCTGTAGAAATATCTGTAGATGTTCCATATGGTCTGTTTGAATAGGCACATCGAGTTTCCTTAGAAGTTCTGTAGAAGCCACTTTGGTAGTTCTATGCATTATCTTTAGAAATTCTACAGAACCTCTTTAGAAATTCTATGACACTACTGATGTAACTGAAAGTCTGTACAAAGTTTGAGGGCGTAGTTTGTGACGAAAATAAGATAAATAAAGTCATGTAAACATGGGTCCGGAAATAAACCTGTTTTTAGTTACAGCCCGCCGCCCCCCCCCCCCCCCCCCAAAAAAAAAAAGATCGGGTTTTCTATAACTGCCACCCAAGTTTTCCAAACTAATTTGTTACACCATACTTTCAATTTCAGTACTACATAATTTATGTTAGTTGAGATCTCACAGCTTTGCAGAGGGGTTACTACGGAAGAAGGGGAGAAGTGGGGAAGGGGCGGGGCGTAACCTCTTAGGGCTTTATTTATTGAAACAAGCATTACTTCACCATGCAGAGCATCAAAACCAATAAGGGGTCGACATCATATCAGAAATGGAGGAATGTGTAGGTGTATATATGTTCTCCTCTTGAAGCACGGGAGCTAAGACGTAACGAGTTGAAGATTTCTGAAGGACCATAAGGACCTTTTATGTCCTATTTTTGTTTAGTGTGGGTCTAAGCATTCTGGGTCCACAGGAGAAAGGGGAACACGGGTCATTTAGTCTTGTGCAATTAGTACTTTAGGTCGGAAAAAATTCCCAAAAGATGAAACTTGATGATATGTCCAGAAATACTCCCTGAGAAATATACTAAAAGTCCCCTAAAATCCCAATGGAGTTTTCGCCGCCATTTCGCAGACAAGAAAAATTTTCATGCGATACTTTTAATCAACAAACTATTTCGAGTTTGACCTAGTTACGTGCTAGAATTTGTAGGGAGATTACATATAGGACAGAATTTGGATAATTTACGTAACGAGAGATAAGTAGCATACGAGAGATTTAGCTGTGGTTTAAAGCTAAATAAGTATTGCCAGTTGCTGAGTTCTTGTTCATCTTGTTGTAGCAGACGTTGCGTTTGATGGGCCAATGTAAAATTTAACTTCGAATTTTCAGATTCACTGGGAAATGAATCTTTATTGACACACACTGTCTGCATCACCCTCTGTGTGAATTTCAATGTAGTTCGAGGGAGACATTTACATTTAAGTGTTCGTGGAATTGTTGCAGCCCGTACCACGACATTCGCCACACACATTGCTGCATTGCAGCCCAGACACCCTACACCCACAAGTATGCTCGCAGCAGGATTTACACTTGGATGTGATGAGGTTGAGAAGTACGTCTGGGAGCAATGTCTGAAAGGTTTAAAGTGATAGACAAATATTGCCATGGAATTTCCAACCCCGAATCTGAGGTGGTAATTCATGTCCAAGCCGCTGTTGTACCTGATGACAAACACGCAGGGAATCTTGGCAACTACGTCTCCTGCACTGACTGTGGAATCAGCAGTGATATCCTGATTGGAACCACGAAACAAGCTGTCTCAAATCCTTTCGTTTCTGCTATAGAAGCTCAACACCCTTTTTCTGTCCTTGATGGAAGGGTGAAGATGTTGTCACACCCTGTGACACCCACCATGCATTCGATGTTTTTGAGGCCGAATCCAAAAGCATCCCAGATTTCACAATCCATTGCAATTGCCTGGTCTACCACCAATAACAGAAGCAGCCCGCCAAGATTTCCTGAGTGTGTACCATCAGCTACAACAGTGGCTTGGACATGAATTACAACCTCAGGTTTCGGGTTGGCAGTTGTATAGCAATACATTTCTACCAGATACAATGTACTTTCAGGCCCTGGCGCACTACACCTCATTACATGCAACTGCAAATGCAGATTAGCGCGTGCCTGTGGGTGCAGGCGCAGGTTTGAATGCAGCAATATGAGTGGCCAATGTCGTGGTACGAGTTGCAGCAATTCCACGAACATTGAACTGGAAGAATCTCCCACATTAACTGCATTGAAATTAACACAGAGGATTATGCAGACAGTGTGTGTACCCCAGAAAAGCTGAAGATTAGAAGTTAAATTTTAAGTTCGGCTGTGAAACGCAATGTCGCGGCTACAACAAGATGAACAAGAATACAGCGACTAATAAGCTTTTTCAGCTATATTCAGCTTCTCCTATCGCATGCTACTTATCTCTCATATGTAACTGAGCCAATTCTATACGTAACTAAGACACAATCGACCTATTTTGTTGATTAAAAGTCTGGCATAGATATTTTTTCTCACCTCCTTTTGTTCACAATTAGTTACTTTTTTTGCTAAAATTCATTACATATTTTCAATAATCAGTAGATTGGAAAAAAAAAGGTTGGTCATATCGAAAACATCATAAGGAGCTGTTTGGTCAATATTTTCGTTATCTTTAATTTAGAGCTCTATAAAATTTTTGGCAGGAATGATAGTTCGTGCGATATTTAAGAAAATAGACAATTTGGCAGCTGGCGGCGGCCATTATTTCAAAATGGAGACGAAAGCTCTAGTGGGATTTTTGGGGACTTTTAGTATGTTACTCGGGGAGTATTTCTGGACGTATCTGCCAAATTTCATCTTTATGGGAATTTTTTCCAAACTTCGTCAAAATATGACCTAATTGCACCGGACTAATTGTTCAGTAGTATATCATCACGCATCTAACCTGAGAATGTCTTAAGTTCCCTGCTACAGCCCGTGGTCCTTAATTGTTGCAGAATTGTTCCTAGAGTGAGACGTGGCCAGGGCCGCCCAGAGGTCAGATGGGGCCTAAGGCTCCAGGTTTTCTTTGGGCCCACTCCAAGGGCAATTTCAGGACCTTTTTTTTAGTAGACACAGGGCCCCTCGCAACTAACATTTTTGTAGTTTTATTTTATTATATGAGCGGGGCCCTTTGAAGCACAGGCTGGGCTGGGCCCCTAGAAGTACGGGCCTAGAGACAGTAGCCACACTTTCTCCCCCCAGCGGGCTTTGTACTTTCAGCCTTGCGCTGTTTCGGTGGTTCGTCGAAAGAATCGGCTGTTTTTTTTTTTTTTTTTGCAACAGACGCAAAACAAAATCTCGGCACACTGCTGCATGAGTTAACCACTGGCAAAATGCCACTCGTGCTGGATAGTAGGCCGGTGAATGTGACCGAATTTGCTGCAAATTATGTGGGCACGACAATCATTCGAAATTCAGAACCTTCCTGAAAGTCATGCGTGACACACCTTCCACTGTTGCATTTCTTCTGGGATTGCATTTCTCCAGGATTTGGCTTCGATCTGGTCCAGAATTATAGTTTATGCACAGTAGGCGTCCTGATGGCTCTTTTTCTTTCCCATGTTGACAATAATAGGTTCGTGTCTCTCTGTCTCTCGAAAATGACGATCAACGAATGCAAAGATTTGCCTATTTGGTATTGGGAAAGCTTCTTGGTAAAGGCATTTAACCTCCCGACGTTTCTGTATCACCGTCCATTATTGGCAAATTCATGGCGTGAGTATATGCCTCCGTACTGTAATTAAGTTCAACTCTTATACCCTCTTCACTTATTAAACTTCTTAATTCTCTAGCGGAAAATCATAACCGTTTCCAATACAAAATGGCCGATAGAATTTAAAAAAAAAAAAAGGAATATTGATAGCTGCTGTGTTGCTTAAATCGAGTCCTGGGAAAATGAAAACGAAACTTTTTATTTTGTGGAGCGAGGCTAATAAAATAAAAAATTCAACGAGAGGCGAAAAAAGTGGTAATCGAAATAAATCTGGTAACCAGGACCTATACTTGGGTGGCTGTAGTGTGGCTTAAATCAAGCGAAATGTGGCTTACAGTATAAGAAGTTCAACGAGATGCGAAGAAAGCGATGAAAAGCGAGACACTTCAACTATACGCTACATCCAATTGAGCTGATATTGCCACGGTTCGTAGACTGGGATCTATCTGTGTTTTCCAGTAAGGCCGGTAGTGTTGTAGCTGGGAAGCCCTGAAGTACTGTTTTCCTAGTCATTTTTCAGCCATAACATCAACTTTGCACGAAAGCTGGACAGAAAAGCTTACCGAGTAGGTTTGTTACTCGGTAGCTTTCCAGTCTATGACCTTTTTTCTCGATTTGATTTCGATACGTCATTAATGTTTGAGCAGACCCATTTAGTTACCTGTTGTCATGGGCGATGTAATGTTTGTTTCAATAACGGCCAAAGAAGTTATTCCCGAATTTCCCCCACCCCTCTTTACGGCCAAGCCCTAACATTAACATTAAATTACGAAGTACTGTAATTGCAAGAATGATGTACAAAATTGCATTGGTTTTGGAAAATTTAGTGGGTTATGGAACATTTTCAGCTTTTTACCGGAAACTTTGGGGACCTGTTACTAATCAAGCGGCTACAGTGACTACCTAGTCTCAACCGCTCTTCTGTACATTTATGCCATTCCCGCGTATGTTGAGGCGCACACCTCTATCGCGGAATGCAACATCGATTTCTAGTATAAAATCTAAAAGCAATAACCATCACAAGTGCCGGTTAAAAATGTGTTTAGCTTTCAGGCCTATTTTACATTTTCGAAGTAATTGTCCGGTTTTAGGACTAATTTTTACCTGGCATTTTAATTTCGCATATAGCAGGTAACGGAGAATTGGATTGGATATACACTATAGTAAGCCTATTCATTTATGAAACATGGTGCACCTCCCGGCACACAGTTACAGTTTTCGGCACGCCACGTATATAGATCAGTGGTAGTGTGCAACGTGACAGGAGAAACGCAATGATTAAAACACTACACCACGTCGTAATAATATAGTGTTGTTGCTGAAGCCAGCTGCGACTCATAGCAATTTGAAGTTGCAACTTCAGTCTTAGGCCTAATTGTTTTTTTGCCTGCAGTTTTAATTTCGTAATAGCAGCTAACGGAGAATTTGATTCAAACATGGCGTCGGGACTATTTTAAATTAAGCTATTGTGTGTCGTTAACGAAATCCTTTTGTTTTTGCGCTTGCATTTTGTCCTTATGGTTTAAATGCGACGATCAAATGTTATTATTTCATTTAGTTACGTCGAAAAAACCTATAAGCTATAAGGAAGAAACGATGTTTTAATTTGCCATGTTTTTAAACTGAATCTAATATTGCATACCATGTCGACTCTATCTGACACCGTTCTTAAGTTGAAAAAAATCGAAGGACGCACGGACGGACAAAGTCTTCGGTACGGCTGTACAGAAGACTAAAACGGGTTCATTTTTCGGACCCATGTCTGTGGAACTTTTCTATCCGATTTTTTTTTTATCAAGGACCGCGTCCTTATGTAAGCATCAGCATGAACTTCCATGTTAACCGTCAAACTTTGAACTCCTATAGTTTCGCCCAAAATTGACATAGACCAACGAAATTCGGTATTTGGGGTCGTGTCATAACTATTTCACGGCATTACAAATTTTAATGACAACAATTGAACCGTTCGGCTTCCACAGCATGGCATTTCTTGTTGTTGTTGTTGTTGTTGTTGTTGGGATTCTTTGCCCTCACTTCGAGATCGAACCACTGAACCGATTTTCAAGTTCTATAGCTTAAAACGTAGGTATTAAGACCGACCAGGGCCTTTTGAACACGATTTTGATGTGACTACAGTATTCTCGTCGGCAGAGCAAATATTATTGTCGAGCACTGGGCAGAAATCATTAATTTTGTTGTTATGACTCTTTACTCTCACTTGGAGATCGAACCACTAAACCGATTTTCAAGTTCCATAGCTTAAAATGTAGGCATGGACAAGGCCGAAGGCCTTTCGTATGCTATTTTAATGTAACTACAATATTCTTCTTGACACGGAAAGCCAAATGGGCTAGAACTTTTGCTCTCACATACAGGTGGAACCAATGAACTGATTTTCAATTTGTATAGCTTAAAATGTAGGTATTAACATCATCCAGGGCCCTTTGAACACGATTTAGATATGACTGCTGTACTCTCGTCGGTAGAGCAATAATTATTGTAGAGCACTGGGCAGAAGTCATTAAGTGGACTAACAAATTTCAGCAAATCGAGCTAAAAACATGAAATTTGGTACACAAGTCTTTCTTAACATTAAAAATCAAACCAGCCATGGACTTCCATGAAATGCCCCTAAGTACCTTCAGCGCCTCCCCATCCGTGCCCACTCACAGGGGCTTGGGCAACAAATTCTTACAGATCAAGTTAAAAACATGAAATGTGGTGTATACAAGTCATTCATAGCAGCGTACATCGAATCAGCCATGGAACCCCATGAAATACCCCCAAAGGGGCCCCAGCGATCCCCTTGTGCCCCTTCACTGAGGTTCAACTCGCAAATTTTTGCAAATCGTGCTAAGAGCTTGAAAATTGGTACACAAGTCATTCTTAGCAGTAAAAGTTGAACAAGCCATGGAGTCCCCATGAAATACCCCGAATGGGCCCCCAGCTCCATCCTTTGCCCCCCTCATTGGTCATCGATGCTTCATGAGGTGCAAAGGAGGGGCAGGGGATGGTGGGGGTGGCTTTGGCGGTATTTCATGGGATCCATGGCTGGTTCAATTTCTACTACTAGGCATGATTGTCGTACCAAAATTCATAGCACCAAAATTCATAGTAGTACTGGTGAGTGTGGTAGGGGGACAGAATCGGGCCTTAGGGGGCATCTCGAGAGATTCCATAGCTAGCTCGATTTATTAGCTAAAATTGATTTGTATACTAAATTTCATGTCTTTTAGCTCGATGTTCATAATTAGCCCAAATTCTGGCCCGTAACAGCTATGCTACACCTGAAAATTGAACCAATGAACCGATGCTCAAGTTTCACAGCTTAAAACATAGGTATGAAGAAAGCCTATGGCCTTTTGAACGCTATTTTAATGTGACTACAATTATTGTGTGATTCTTCTTGGGAAAATTTTGCTCTTACCTAGAGATCAAACCAAAGAACAGATTTTCAATTTTTATAGCTCTTAAAATTAAGTATTAAAAAGGCTGTCTTATAACAGTTATTTTAAGGTGATTACAATATTCTTTTCTGTGTAAAAAAATAATGGATATTAGTATTAAACCCAAAAAAACAAGCTGGAGCTTCTTTTACACGTATTAGTGGGACGCTGATGGCTTACATGTCTTTTTCTAATATCTTTTCCTTTAGGGCTTTATGTTTTTTGAGGCTAAAAATCCGTATTTTATACGCTTAAGCGTTTCTTAATACTAATCATCCTCTACACCCTTAAAGTTAGTGCAGAATTTTTTTGTTGTACCTTATACTTATATACATGCAGATTATGCCGGGCATAATCTTCACTGGTTGCTTGTGGGAGATCTTGCAGTTGTGAAATTGATTGCAAACCTATTTTCGTCGTAACTTAGTTTTGAGTTATATTACGTTGTTAGGGTTATTATGCGTTTTGTATGTCAATCTACTACAGTAATATGAAGTTATAAGATGATTTTTTGGGGGTTAGTTTTTTTTTACCAGGATGTTCATTCTGTTATCCTGGATTGCTGGCTTTCAACGAATTTGTCGTAAGACTCATTAACGTATTTGTCGTTTTCTCTTGGAAATTTGTTGTTGCTTTAGTCTTAGAGTTTCTTATCTTCGAATGTGTCCTTTAGCTCTAATTCTTGCATCAGTTGGTTTTCTTGTTCTGCTTTTTTGTCACTTTCGTACTTCTTAACTTGGTTTTCGAGTTCTGTTATTTTCTTCTAACTGCTTTCCCTTTCTTTCCGAAGTTTGTTGTTTTCCTCTGCCAGTCAGTGGCGTAAATAAATATTTTTTCAGAGGGAAGGGGGGCAAATTTCATTTTTACGTCCCCCGGCCCCCCCCCCCCCCTTCTCCCCTTCAATACCTTTTTTACGCCCCTTCAGCATGCACAAGAATGACTCCAGAGTGGCTGCCGGCTGATACAAACGTTTCTTTTTCGTTACAAACGTTTTGTTCAGTGGCGTTGTTTTCAGACCATAAGTTGTCTTCAGCACCCCCCCCCCCTTCCACACGCCACTTCCTGCCGTAACACATTTCTCACAAACTTACCATAACATATTCACTGATATTCTTGTATCATCACAAGAATGGTGAGGAAGATTCGTAATATGTGACGGAGAAAACGAGAGAAACAATTAAAGTTGATGACGCTGTTGCTAGAAAATGTACGTCCACATCTTTTTTCAAGAACAATAAAATTATAAAACCAGGGGACGAACACATACGCGTATAATCTAGACAGTATAAAGACCATGATAATTAGCGCATTCACAATACAGGCAGTCCGTGACGGCGTCAAGACTGAAATGTTTGGGGGGGAGGGGGCGTCAACAGAGGGTACATGTGGAAACGGAGTAGGCCAAGGATTTTTTTTTTCAAGGCAGCCGAATCATACCACGCGCCAAGGCCGTTTGCCGTGACGCACGCATCACGTGACTGGGCTAGTACATTCAGAGGGCCAAAGATCCTCTCTTCTCGTTCGTCAGTGGCAAACTCTTGATGACATCACGGCAAACAGCCGTGGCTTGCGGTATAGGCAGTTTTATTTCGTTTAAGTGAACCCGAACTTAACGTAAGTTTCAATGCTGTCGGATTTTTTTTTGGAAAATAAAGACACAAAATACTTCAGGCTACACATATAGTATAGCAAAGTTGCCATAAAACGTTTTATTTATTATTGGATAATTGCATTCATTGATAAATAAATAAAAACATAAACTAAAATAAACAAAATAAAAGCTCAGTTTATTAATTTGACTTCAAGTTTAGCATGGACGTTTTTTTTTATTGATTTGATTTCTGGTGGTGACCTCACTGTTGATTTTTTTTTTTGTGCAGCGCCATCACTGCAGGCCGTGCTATGCAGCAAGCTTCAAAACCCCCCTACTAAAAAATGGGTTTACCATTAAGACTGGCGAATGATCAGCTCGTTGAAAAAATTTGCGAGTATTGAACGAATGACGCAGGATCCCTGACCCTAGTTTTTATTGTTCTTGAACTTTGGTATGATAATTTGTTGCAACCAGTTTACCTTTACTGAACAAATATTTTTCTTGAATTGCAAAACAAAAAAAGTTTTGAAAATAATAACCAATAAACAGATCTTTCCAAATGACTTTTACGCCCCTTTGGCTTGTTCTTGGGGGAAGAGGGGAGCAGCAGTGGCGTAAACTGACAAAAAAAACCGCCACTGGCAGTAGCAGCAGTGGGGGCACTAGCAGCAGCAGTGGCGAAAATAAAGGGGAGGAGGCGGCACTTGCCTCCCTTCCCCCTTTTATTTACGCCACTGCTGCCAGTCCTTGTCCAGGATTTGTAGGCAGAGGACACTCACTAATTTTGGTGTTGGATTTTGTGATGTTGTTTTGAAATCTCTGAATTCTGCTGTGCTGGATTGCTTGCGTTCTACGAATTTGTCATACGACTCATTCACGTATTTGTCGAGTGTGTTCTTAGCTCTGTTTCTTGATTCAGTTGGTTTTTTTGTTCTGCTTTTTTGTCACTTTCGAACTTCTTAACTTGGTTTTCGAGTTCTGTTATTTTCAACTTACTGCTTTCCCTTTCTTCCAAAGTTTGCTGCTTTCCTCTGTGAGTTCTTGGATTTGTAGACGGAGACCGTTCACTGATTTTGGTGTTTGGATTTTGTGGTGTCGTTTTGAAATCTCTAACACCACTGCTTTGTATAGTACACATAAACACGCATAAATCGCTTTGTGTATGTTTCTGACATATCACACAATTAGGCCTATTTCAGTATTGTGTGTTGCTGTATGTCTAACTAAACTACGCTTCTTTGTGAATTGTTTACTGCATACATGACTGTGTACTGCATAATACATATATTTATTCTTGGATGGTAGAGCATGATTTTAGCTCTTAGTCTGTAGATAGATTTTCTTGAACATAGTATTTGTATAAGACTCTGTTGTTTGTGTTATCTATGCAACAATTTAACTGGTATCCTATAGTTCTTTAACTGATGACGTGACCTATGCACGGTAGCAAAAACTGTTACCATCAATAATTGTTTGAATATGGTTTTTAGTGTTCCTCGAGTGGCTTTCTCTGTAATCCACAGTTTTTATTTTGTCGGGGTTTTTTGGATCTTGAAACCGCTCCAAGAGTTGTCTGTGGTCATTTAGCAAAATATCTATGGCTTCAAAACTCTGTCCTTGGGATTTACTAATATTTACAGAAAAGGCTACAAACGTTTTAAAATCATGGCATATTGTTATCGGCATTACTTATTTGAATTGGAATGAACACACACTTATTTTTGTGGTTACCAGATATAAGTTCTGCATCAATAACTGTTTTCGTTGAATGATGGGCAATTTGAGTCTAGCTCCGTTTCATAGTCCTTTTTGGGGGGTACGAAGAAGAATTATAATCGAGCCTTCTTTTATGTCAACTCGATGTTGTGGCATGTTGAAAGTTGTTTGAATTCCGGGACATTTTGCAAGAATATGTTCGTTGATGTTGAGAGAGTCCTCAATTTTTGGGGCATACAATTCGTGTGATTCGTGTTGTTGTGAAGTTAATAGTTCAGATTAGAAAATGTCACCAATGAGTGATTCGTTCATCATGTATTGAGACGGTATTTCAATAATTCCTTCACCGAGCGTTTTGTGAATTTTGAGTTTAATCTTTACCGAGATTCAGTAACCAACCACTGAGTAAAATGTTCGTTTCATGCTCGCATACCTGCGCGAAAATGTAAGTCTGGAAATGTGACCACTGATTTATATCCTCTACCGTAGCTGATCTGTGACCGTGTCGAACCACTGGTAACGTTTGTCTAAAGTCGCTGCTGACAGAAAAAATGATTATTTTACACGTCTGGCTGATAAATTCGAAGGTGTACCACTGACAGACATGAAACCCCGCAAGTTACATCCAAAAACCAGAATAATTTTCAGCCATATAATTATTGGCCTTGATCACAATAAAAAAGACAAAAACACCTAAAAAATGCCTGTACTCTTAACAGAGAGGCTTGCAATATTTCAGCCATCTTGGAATTACGTCACGACAATGAAAACTTTACCACCAAAAAGGAAGGTTGTTTGTCATTATCTCCTAGAGGAGTCTGTCAACAGCAATAAATGAAATGCCGGCGACCGCAGCAATTTCGTTCCACGCGATGACAGATGCGACAATGAGTTCTCTTGCTTGACTGTCCCTTGTTTCATACCGCAAGTGGAGTTTTGAAGGATTATAATTGGCAGCTTAAATCTGGAGTGACATGTCCTTGAGTAATGTGGCAGCTATTCCACTCGAGACAACTTGAATTGCTGTTAGTCCTTGACCTCGTACGGTGCCAAGGAAAGCCTCGAAGAAAAATCTTTCCCACTTCCTCCAGGACCATCAATCATAATATTTCTGGGGATTATTGCCTTTAATTATGCTGCTCACGACGTCACTAAATGTAAAGCATTGATTATTGAATTGGTCATTCAACAATTGGAGCAAATGGTGAACAATTTTTGCTTGATGTTATATTCATTAGATAATGGCACCAAATTTGCAATTTTCCAATCGGTAAAATGAAATTCGTTAGGTTTGTTCCTAGGTATCTCGTTGAGAGCACGGTCTTCTACTGTATTTGGACATTCGATCAAGTAAATTTTCCATTATATGGTAGTTGCGCGTTTTCCAGAGCTGAAGATCATCTGCTGGATTGCAGAAAATGCGGATATTTGCAAATAATCTCAGTAGACGTGGCATATTGAAGATTTATGCTTCTGGAAGACACCTATCCGACTTGTGCAGCTCCTTTAAAAATTGGATAGAGAATGTCATTCAATGAACGAATTTCTTCAAAGGACTTTGCTCCTTGTAGGTAAAGCAGCAGGATTCACTCTTTACTATCAGTTGGGGTGACGGAATACATTCTTGTAACGCCATTTTATCCAAATCTAACCCTTTTTGGTCGCTCTTGTTCCGAACTCTCCAGACATAATAAATTGGAATTTGATTATAAATACATATACAAACAAAAACTTCAAGTGTGCCGTAAAAAAGGAGTTATATGATTGAATTTTCACTTGTTAGGTACACGGATAAAAATAGAAGATTTTTAATTGAAATAATCAAATGTACAATTGAGAAAATTGCATCTGTTTAAGTGCTTTAAAAATTGGATAGAGAATGTCATTCAATGGACGAATTTCTTCAAAGGACTTTGCTCCTTGTAGGTAAAGCAGCAGGATTCACTCTTTACTATCAGTTGGGGTGACGGAATACATTCTTGTAACGCCATTTTATCCAAATCTAACCCTTTTTGGTCGCTCTTGTTCCGAAC
>JAHWFP010029420.1:0-13449 GCA_023313725.1 Lithobius niger
GGGATATTAGACGATTTTCCATTATACGAATTTCCAGTTAGACGTTTATCCATTATACAATTATCCATTATACGATATTCCGTTTAGATGCTTTTCCAGATTTTTTATTTAGGCAGATTTTAGACAATTATCCCATTAGACGATTTTCCAGTTAGACGTTCGTCCGACGCCCCTTGATAACAGTGACGCATCACTCACTTCACACCGAACGTACATTGGCACATGCGTGAGAAAAAATAGTCCACAGAAACTATTGTCGATTCCTGCGGAATATACACGTAAAAATCACAAACACTTTTGCGGACACTTAGGTCTTACATATACAACCCTTCAATCGTGCTTCTAAGCAAGTCTAGTCCCTAATTTTGAAATTTACCGCTGGCTACCGACGATCGAAAGTTCGTCTCCTGGCCGGAGGCTATGGTCATGGAGGAAGGAATTCCTTCCTCCATGCTATGGTTACCAACTAAGAGGAGCGTTCGTTTACTCACGTTGGGCAGGAAAACTTGACATGGCAATGCCTATGGACATGTACTGGCCCAAAATTACGTACTAGCTTATTATCACGCTTGAATTTCTGAAAATGGATCGTCCAACAATTTAGAATAGCAACCAATAAATGAAATACGGCGCATGAGCTCACCTAACACAAATATTTCGAAATGTTCTTTTACAAGCACAGTTCATTACCGTAATTCAGGAAAAAATCCGTAGCCTACTGCTCAGTTTCTTCACGTTTATATTCCTAACACCATATTCACGACTATTATGCTCGTTTAAACGTAATCTTAAGACAGTTAGGAGACGATTTCTTGCCATTTTGTTGTCTCGAATATGGCTTGCTTTTCACGGTGCGTTTTCTCTCGTTGTTGCCCGATCGCACAGCCATCTTCTCCTCCCCCTTCGACGTGGCTTCTTTTTTCCATTTTCATTTTCATACGAAAAACAGAGTTCTAGTCCTTTACGAGGCACCAATTTTGTAGTGTTGATGTTGTAACTACAGCCGGATAACTCAGCCAAAGACCCGAAGTGATGTTAAAAGGGTTTACTCGCCTGAAATATGTAGAGAGATAAGCATTGTACAACTCGTCGCAAGGCCGTTAAGCGGTTAGTGAGCGGCTGAAGTCGGCAAGGGAATAAAGGCTTCAGTAGATGCGATGCCTGGTGAACGACAGCGGGCTTACGTGGCGGATGCCGGATGCTGCTAGCCGTTGAATACAGTCGGTCCCAGAGGTGAGAATGTACATTGAACTGAGAGAAGTGATGCTGAAAAGTTAGAGGGATGCGAGGGTCTCTTGAATGCGTTTCGTTTGTTGATGTGCAGTAGCGAAAGAATGAAGTCGTGATTGGACGTCGTCTTGGAAGTGTCGAGTGAACATCTTCTATGACGAAAGATACAGGCGAAAGAATGAAGACGATAGGACGCCATCTTGGATGCAGGACGAAAGAATCTTTCGACTAGAGATGGAGGTAAAAGAGCGAAAAATGAGGCGACGCCATCTTGGAAGTGTTGAGTGAAAGATCTTCTTTGGCGGAAGATGCAGGCGAAAGAACGAAAGGTGATGGGATGCACATTATCTTCGACTAGGGACTCAGGCAAGCATGTTCACGGTGATTGGACTTATGTGAGGCGATGCCCTTGAATGGAGTGGAGCCGCCGAAGTTGAGGGAAGTTGCGGAAAAGCAGTACGGCGCTGCACGACTCGTCAGGCGGCGGGCTAGCAGAAGGCCGGCGATCAGTCGGGCCATTGAGTCCTAGACGTTGCCAAGGTCAACTGTCGATTAAAGAACGACAAAAGATCTTGGGTGAGAGGCTTCATCTTGAGAGTGAAAGATGAAACATCTTGAGGCATTCAAGAGGCGAAAGATATGGAAGGGAAGGAGCAATGCGTCTTTGACGAGAGCTTGAGAAAAAGATGGTAGCTGCGCCCAGGCCGAACGCTTTTATAGGAGGGCTGCGCATGACACTTGCGCAGTGGGGTTGCGCACTGGCCAGATCAAGAGAGCAAAAAACCTCAAGACAGATAAGGAGCATCCAGGAATTGAATGCAATTAAATTTACAGGTTTTGCGCCAACGACTACAAAGCGTAAATTCGCCGGCCCCCATGAAGACCGGCTGAAATTTGTTTCTTTTGCTAAGGAAAATATACTATACCTGTGAATTTTTGCATGTATGCTCTTTCTCTTGAGGATTTAAAAATGCTGGCTCCGGCCACCTTGAGAACCCACTGCGCATGCGCAGCCGTCCTCATAAAAGAACTCGACACGAAAGTAATTGCGTCTTTTGTTCTCTCTCGATACGTCAAGAGGGGAGATAGGGTGGGATGAGGTATAGTACATTTTCCTTAGCAAAAGAAACAAATTTCAGCCGGCCTTCATTGGAGGGGGGGGGGGGCAGCACATTTACGTTTCTTGTTGCTGGAAAACATAATATACCTGTGAATTTTTGTATTCACAGTCAACCTCGTCCGAATTGGTGACGGGCACCTTCTGAACGAGTCCCCAAGGTTTCCAAAGCTGGCTGTTCCCCTTCAGAGTCCGTGACTCTGAGCAGAGAGACGGCTTCAAGTGAAGTTGATTTTTTAATCTTCTCAGTGGGGAAAAGGAGGTTTCCGTCTCACTTTCTTTAAGAAGAGACGAAAATTTGATACTTCCTATGGCGTGGATCCTAGTTTTGATGTTGAATGATTTGACTGGTTGATTGTTGACGTCTTCATTTGAAGTGATAATGTGTTGGGTGATTTGTGATGTCATCGGTTCATTTGGGATGGAAGCGCTAAACAGGTTTTTTTTTGGTTCACTTTGAACATCACTTTGGGTCATCGAGAATTTCCACATGGGGAGAAGCGTCTTGTTGCCGATCATTGTAAAATGATTGTTATCAGGACGTCGTTGGCTTCCTTCAGGTTTGAGGTGTCATGGGCTTTCACTCACTTCATGGGACCGAGTTCCAATCGACACTGGCTGTAAGGGTTGAAGATGCTTTCCATCATGAAAACTTCACTCACAGCATGGTTCAAGCAACGAATGAGACGAGCCGTCATGTTGACTATGCTGTCTTGAAGTTTCACTTGATTCATGGGATCGAGTCCCGATCGAGACGAGTTGTGAGCGTTGAAAATGCCGTGCGTCTTGAGAGTTTCAGTGAAAACGTGGGTTCTGCCCATGAAGGAGACAAGCGGTGGTGTTGAGGTGAAGGTTCCGCATTGGCGAAACGAAGAGCAGTTTCTCAATCGGCATAGGGGAAGCGTAAGCCGAAGGCGAAGATGAATCGGTTGGAGACAGTCTAAGTTGGCGTTCTACGTTTGTATCCATTAGCTGCAGTTATACGTTGCAGTCCTCAGTTACAATTATCTTCATATGGGTTGCAGTCGTAGTTTGAGTAGACTGAGAGCAGTGTGAAGTGCTACAGAGATGGTGCACAAGAAGCTGTGAGGACAAGTGATGCCGCACAAGAGTACGTAGTGTTTTATATATATATATATATATATATATCAATGGCTGTACATCCTTGTATAGGAGTGCTTTAGTTAATAAAGTTTAGTTGCTTGCCACGAGAGGGCAGCACTAGGTAGCCCCACTCCAGCACGGCATCTCTTAGCCACATAACTTCCGTTGTCATCATTTAAATCTTACAAATAACTTAATAATCTTTAGTCATTAATACTATACATGGTGTCAGAAAAATCATTGGAACATGCTAGGTAAGATATTGTGATAAAAAGTAGAGATGCCTGCAAAATTGTGACAGATTGCTCCTTTTGAAGAAGGGGATAATCCAGCAGAATCATGGGCCACATGGCAGCGACGATTTCAGAATTATTTGCTGGCTCTCAAATATCATAAGGAAGAAGACCGAGTGCAAATTGCCCTCTTTCTCCAAGTTTGTGGTGAGATTTTGGAGAAACAGAATCGGACATTAGTATTCCCAGAGCCAACAGAAGATTCTCCCAATCTTACTATCAGGCAAGTACTTACGATCTGCATTACAAAGCCTATACAAATACTGCTAAGGCATCGTACGTTTTTTGGCATATGGACCAGACACCTGATCAGAGCCTTGATGCATATTACAGGGAATTAAAACTGCAGGCCGACGAGTGTGCATTTGACAAATCATCAGATCCCGTAGAACGAAATTTAAGAGACAAAATAATTTGTGGTATCAAAGATGAAGCCCTTAGAGTTCGTCTGTTCCATGATAAAAATATAACTCTTGAAAACAAAAGTAATTGAGGGGTGTAAAGCTGCAGAAATGTCCGCATACATGTTGCTCAAATTTCAAAGAAAGCAGAGCCTTCAGTTGAAGCAATACAACGAAATCGGAGATACAACCCACAAAATTTCAGTGAAAGACGTCAGCACTACTTCGAAATGCAACAGTACAAAGGTACAGGTCGCCATTTGCATAACAGTGCAGGTCATACGGAAGGAGCTTGTAAGTTCAAAAGTCCAGCGGGGGCCTGTAAAACCCAAATTACATCCAACTGCATACAAAGTTACAACTTACACTAAAGAGGTAATTCAGGTAACTGGAGAGTGTCTACTGGAAGGATGGGGGTAGAAATTAACTAGTTAATAGTCCCAACCTCCAGAAAACAGAGTAGCGTAACAGATTAGTTCATGTGGGAGACTTACTTGGATCAGGTCTGGGAGCTACTCACGCTGCCGATGCCATCCTTGGGTAGGATCATTGCTGTCACACTGGACTTGTGTGCTTTCCTAGCATCCCAGATCGCTCAGTCCGTTTGCTGGCACACAATATTCGGCATCACTCTACGGACATGATTGTCACTCGATCATGGCATCTCAGACTCTACTCCACGAACAACAACCAACGGGAACACGTGACGGTGTATTATGTGCTGCAGCATTGTTCGCTTGCATTGAAGCCAGGACGCGTCCTTGTTGGCTGCGTCCATTTCCCAACATAATCCCCCACTCACGTTCTGGCTCCATGAACCGAGTGAGGGCCTCCAACTTAATGGTGGCTCTTGACAGTCCGTCCCTGCATGGCTGTGGATCCTTGCTTTGACTGTGCTTCGTTTCGTCTTTGGCGGTTGGACTTCACGCCCTTTTGTAGCCCCTTGACTTCTTTATAGAAGGATTCTTCTTGGCGTGTCATCGCGTTCTTCGTCTGAAGCAATCAACCATCTCTCCATGAATGATTCGTGGTCAACCACTTGTCTTGGTTCACCACCATTTTCGTCCCAAACAATTTCCAAGAGGTTGTACGCCCCCACTACTCTTTTTGCTCATCTCAGCGATGAAGTTCTTTGTGGAGTAACTCCTTCTTCTACCTCCCTTCTGGCTTCCTCTCTTGCTTGTTCAACAGTCGTCCTGAACTGGTCATACACAGCATTTCTAACTTTGGTTTCTTGCGTAACTTGGTTTTGCTCTTGTCCTGCAGTAGGTGGTTAGTTTTGTATTTGTTCAGCCGGTACCACCTGGCTCACTGCTGGTGCAATTTGCACTGGCTCTGCCGCGACGTCCCCCAGAGTTTGGTTAGCCCCCGTCAGGTCTATTGTAGTGCCTGGTTCGCCGAAATCTTCACAATTCTGTGCTGCTGCATATTCAGACAGGCCTCGAACATACTGCAAGTCTTCAAGGTTATTATCTAACTTCGTGTCGGCCTCGTACCGTTCATCGAACTATACGTCCCGACTAGACAATACTTTCTGTTGCTTAGGTACCCATACTCTGTAGCCGCTATGACCATCTTCGTAGCCTACCACCGACCTTGCATCGAGTTTCGTTCTTGACGGGTCATTAATTTTAACGAATGCCTTAACACCAATCTTCCTGAAACGTGTCACATTGCCAGATTTCCCTCTCCAGCTATAGAGTGGTGATTCAACGACCGATCTGCCGACCCCAGCGTACTTCTCATAAATGGTTTGGGAGATTACCCCCCCACTAACATCGTGCGGACTTTGATGATCGATTCAGCCTCTCGGGTGTACGGATGTGTCTTGTGGTGCCTTATGCCACTGTCGGCAAGGAATTGTTCGAAAATCCGTCCGCTGGACTCTCTTCCATTGTCTGTGCGCATCACTCGGATTTTTTCCCCTGCCTCCTCCTCGACTTGGGCCTTCCACTTCTTGAAGATGTCAAACACTTAATTTTTATTCTACATCAAAAACACCCAGGCTTGCCGTGTGAAGTCGACAATGAAGCTGACGTAATATCTCTCCCCATTTAATGTTGGTAGTGGCATAGGCCCACATACATCGGAGTGTACAAGGCCAAGTTTCCTATGTGATCGCTTGAACTTGATCGGCTTAAATGGCTTTCTCGGAAATGTGGCACGCTTCACATTTTACTTGTGGGATACTGATCACTGCGTCTGTAAGTCCCTTGACAAGGTTTTCTTTCTGTATACGTTTTATCAGCTGGTATGGAAGGTGCCCTAGTCTTTCATGCCACAAGAAATAGTCATTGTTGCTGCTGGTAGGTCTTCTGTTCTTCCCCGCTGATTTGACACTTTTTACTTTCAGACTCTCTTGTGAAGCTTTTCCCACTTTAGTCCTTGTGTCCATGCACTTGTCCTCACTTGAATGATTAGTTTTCTCATAAATCTTCATTTTAATCAGAAATAGATTGTCCCACCTTCTCGAAATTTTCATTACTGTAATTCCAGCTGAACTTTGCATTAGGCATTCACCATTTGGAAAGGAGACCAAGTACTTCGCTTTTTGCAACACCCCCACTGAAACCACATTCGTTTTTATCGACGGAACGTGATATACCTATGGATATGCAATAATCCTATCACGGCACTTCATGACGACTGTCTCTTTTTCAGGCACGGGTTCCGAAATTTATTGTGGATTTTTTCATATTTTGCAAAGTCTCGCCAGTCGTTTGTCATTACGACACTTGCTCCAGAGTCCATAATCCACTCGTTGCGTTGTGTACTCTTTCTTTTCCCTTCCATGGCGACTTTCGTGATCCTGAGCCACATGTGGGTCACTTTCTGTCGTAGAACTTCTATCGTTCTTTTGTCGGCAATCGCGGGCGTAATGGCCTCTTTTGTTGCACTTAAAGCACTTGACACTGCTACATGGCTTGTCATACTGTTTGACAGTCTTGGCACCCGACGACCTTGAACCATGTCCATTTTTCACTACCAACGTTTTAGAGTAATCAGCAACTTGATCGTTTTCAACGAAACGCTTCCTTCTTAGTTCGTCCTCCAACAGAAAATTCTCTATGTAATCTGGCGTATACTTCTCAGCTTCAAATGAATCCGTCACAAGCAATACGTTATCAGTCTCAGGTTAGTCCACTTAACATGAGTAGCGCCACAAGTTCGTTTATTGCAGTGCACCCACAAGTTTTGGCAATGCGTGTCAGATCTTGAATACGGTTAAGATATTTGGACAGACCCTCATCTGTTGACATCTTACAATTAAGTAGATGACGAAATGCTGTCAATTTTCTCATCTTCATTGTAGCAGTACATTTGGTTTTCAAATGGTCCCACAGCTTTTTCGGATCCTTAAATTCCTGATATTTGAGCGCTATATGTTGTTGCAGCTTAAAAACAGGATCGTGATACATTCTGCTGTTTCTTTGTCCCACTTCGGCAGTCCTGCTCGCCTGCAGCTGGCCTTACTAGCGTGCCATCCATGTATTCGCACAGCTGCTTCTGCTTTAAAACTAATTTGATAGAGAATGCCCACGAATAATAGTTCTTAACATCAAATTTTTCTATGCCAAAGGAATGCGTGTTGGTTAGTTCGTTCTTGCCGGCCATGTTTACAAATGCGTTGGTCGATTATGTCTTCCTGGCCGATCGGCAAACTTGAGCTTGACTAATAACTTGGCTCCCGTGACATGTCCACTTTTGACGTCACTGTCAGTAATAATCGTGCATTAAACAGTCCAGTTCGTCTATCTTTTGAAAGAAATCACTTGCCCGACACTCACTTCACACTCACTCACACTTCACTGACATCACTTCTTGTCAACTCGTGTTTGGGCGGGAACGACATCGTCAAAATCCAAATGGCAGCCGTCGATCGCGTCATTCAAAATTTACTTCTCTTCACTCCGCACAACGAAACAAAACTGTTTTTAAGGCGAAATTGTCAATTTCTTAATCGTTACAGGGCCCATAACCTTTCTGGAAGGGTGGGGGGTAGAAATTAACGAGTTAATAGTCCCAACTCCAGAAAACAGAGTAGCGTAACAGATTAATTCGTGTGGGAGACTTACTTGGATCAGGTCTGGGAGCTGCTCTCACTGCCGATGCCATCCTTGGGTACGCTCGTTGCTGTCACACTGGACTTGTGTGCTTTCCTAGCATCCCAGATCACTCAGTCCCTTTGCTGGCATAGAATATTCGGCATCACTCTACGGACGTGATCGTCACTCCATCATGGCACCTCAGACTCTACACCACGAACAACAACAAACGGGAGCACGTGACCGTGTGTCATGTGCTGCGGCATTGTTCGCTTGCATTGAAGCAAGGACGCGTCCTTGTTGACGGCGTCCATTTCCCAACATCTACTAGTGTGCACTGTTGAGGGTATTCATCCATGTACATTACCTTTTATTATTGTAAAGCATGATACAAAACCAATTTTAGGCATTGATGTTTGTGAAATATTACAGACAGCAAAGCGTATACCTAAGGTTGAGCGTTCCAAGATACCCAAGTTTGTCCATTCAGTACAAGCAAAAACAAATGGGTCAGGTAAGAGTAAATCAGTTAAAGCTGACAGTACGATAAAATGTCAGCAGTCTTAAGGTTAAAACACACACCGGAATCGCTGATTAAAGAATTTGATGACGTTTTTCAAGGCATTGGTTGTCTTCCAGGTGAATACCATACAACATTAATGGAAGGTCCTATTCCTCATGTAGGGGCACCAAGATCTGTGCCTGTTGAAATTCGGGAAGACTTAAAACTTGTGTTAAAAGAAATGGTTGACCAAGGAATTATAATACCTGTTTATGAGCCAACAGACTGGGTTAACAACTAAACAGTTACTCGTAAACCAAACGGGAAATTACAAATTTGTTTAGACCCCAAGCCACTTAATAAGGCAATTAAACGCAACCATTACTGCATTCCAAACCAAACTGAAATATTTTCAAAACTAAATGGTTGTAAAGTGTTCTCGTTGTTTGATGCTAAGCCTGGATTTTGGTAAATTAAACTACACCATGAGAGTTCTAAGCTTACAACATTTATTACGCCGTATGGACGATTCAGGTACCTCAGGATGCCGTTCGAGATCTGCTGCGCACCTGAAGCCTTTCAGATGGTAATAGATCAAGTATTTGAAAGTGTGGAGTCTGTCGAGCCATATTTTGATGATTTGTTGGTAGCCACAATAGACGATAATGATCACTGCATTCAACTTCGTAAAATGTTGGAAACCTCACGAAAAGTAAATTAAAAACTTAATGCTGAAAAGTGCAAAGTGGCAGTTGACAAGGTTTGCTATCTAGGTCATATAATATCTACGAATGGTCTTGAACCTCATGATCAAAGCTGAACGCTATATTAAACTACCCTGTTCCCAAAGGTCGAGATGACCTTTTACACTTTTTGGGAATGGCAACTTATCTGCTGAAGTTTGTTCCGAATCTTTCACAGAAAACTGCAAATTTATGTAGGCTACTAAAAAAAGATGTTGCATTTGTGTGGGATGCAACAGCACAGGAGTGCTTTGAAGAACTAAAAACTGTGTTCGTCAACCCACCAGTGTTGCAATATTTTAACAGAGAACTGCCCATTGTGCTAGCAGTCGACGCGAGTTCCCAAGGCCTTGGAGCAGTCCTGTTGCAAGATGAAAAGCCGATTGCTTACACATCAGTATCTCTGAATACAGCTCAACAACAATACCCTCAAATTGAGAAAGAATTGCTTGAATTAATTTTGGGTTAGAGAAGTTTCATTATTTTGTGTACAGAAGACAAACCATTGTCCAAACAGATCATAAACCATTAATTGGCCTTGAAAATAAGCCTCTGCACCAAGTTTCACCCCGTCTGCAGACGATGCTCATGCGAAAGCAACGGTATGATGTTAACTTGTGTATGTTCCTAGAACGACGCTAGCTGTGGCTGATGCGTTTTCTCGCGCACGAGACCCAAGTAACTTTTGGTATAATGATCATGTAGGTACTGAGGAAGGTAATGTGTACTTGATCGTAAAGGTGTCTTAAACTAAACTTGATCAGATTAAAATAGCAACAGCTGAAGACGCAGAATTGCAGGCTGTAATTAAGCAGGTAAAACTTGGGTGGCCGGAAAACAAAGCAAAAGTGGAAAGCTTAGCTAGTCCTTATTGGCACTGCCAGAATGAACTTAATGTGCAAGGTGGCTTGTTATTAAGAGGCTCGAGACTCGTCATTCCAAAAGTTTTTCGTAAAGAAACCCAAGATTAATTAAATATATATATCTTTTACAAGGTTGTTTCGTCCCGACCTCATTAACGTGCCCCGCCTACCATGAGTTGCTCGTGACGTCACTGTACTGCCAGCTGATCGCGGAGATGGTTAACAGCACAGGCGGCAGACATAAACATTGCACGATGTATCACGCTAGCAATGTTCACGAGAGAAAATTTTTCGTATTATTTTTTAACGTTATGAGTAGATTATAGATTACAGTGAATGTGAAAACGAAAAAATGAGCTTTTGAATTAATTAAGTGCGCCAACAAAGCAGTAGATCATGCGCTTGTTTTCCGATATTTTGAAAATACTGTAGTCGGCCGAAATTCGCTCTTTTCTAACGTGCGTGCATGTAATGAAACAACGGGGTAATAATTTGTCAATGAATTTGTATTTCGGAACGGACCAAGGATATAATATTATGATGTCTGTAAACGGAAAACGAGCACTGTAATTGTGTAGTATGAATAAACTGCCAACGACCGTAAATATTTCTGCATTACTGCAATTATGGTCCTGCATTGCACAACGGGTGTTAGGCTTTAGTGGGGGACTGAGGCGGGGGAGTGGGGCGAGGGCAAGAGATAAATCCACCCCCCCCCCCCATAAATACCTGAGATCGTAAATAAAAACGGGAAGACAACCATCTACCCACCCCACTCACATAAAGACCTGAGACAGTAAATAACTATAAGGGCTTGTCAAATCGTTGAAAAAAACTGCAACAATAGGTGTATAATTATAGAGTGCGGGGAGGGGGGGAAGGGGATGGCTTACTGCATTAGCTGATTACCGTACTATACCTAGGATATTATTTTTAATTCATTATGATCCCGCTCTCTCCCCGTCCCGTCCCCCCCCCCCCCAATTTATTTCCTGAATGCGCCACAGCGCAATACACCGCAGCACATCACTAGCCAACAAACAGAGCAAAGGAAAACGGAGAAAAAAAGGATAAACAAGAATTTCATAAAGAAATACATAAACTGCTTATGCAAAAAATTGCAACATTATTATTTTCATAGACGAAACACAAAGCTCTCTATTGGGCTAAAGTTTACATTAGACACATACTCGATATCCTTACGATATTGATTCCAAATGGCTCCAACACCTTCCTAAATACTGAGACAGTTGGACCGGTACTGGGCACCTTACGATTTTTTTTTAAACAGTTCCGATAGGCGGATTGTTATTGTCAGTTTCGTGTGGTTTTGTTGTTATTGACAGTTAGGTTAGGTTTGGGGTTTGGCATTTCATACTGAGGTAGTTAACTGGTTGTGGTTTAGCATTTCATACTGAGGCAGTTAGTTAATTGGTTAGGTTATGATAATGATGATTTAATGAGTTTCCGCAATTCGGGATCAACTTGTAGTGCCTTTCGTGAAAATTAAAGGTAGGTTTTTTTCTCTTTTTTTGAATTTCGAGCCATGTGTATAAAGGGAACATGGGAAGAAAACGGGCTTTCGTCAGATTTTTTTTTTAAATTATCTGCTGAGTAATGTTTTCCTCTTCCATTTTTGTAACAAACGCACCGTTTGGCTGGGTGAAGGTCCAAAGTTAGCACCGCACCATGCCAGAAAGCAAGAAACTTGGCGAAAGTCCGGCAAGTGAAACTCCAAACCCCAACCAGTTCAATACCTCAAGTGAAATGCCGAAGCCGGTTCCTAACCTAACCAACAATAACAAAACCACACGAAACTGACAATAACAACCCACCTATCTGAACTGTTTACGGGAAAAAAATATCACCAGAGAACATGGGAACAAAACGGCCTCTTGTCCGTCAGCGCAAAGAGTGCGGCTTTCATTAATTTCTGACGGCCAAACGAAGCTTTTGCCCCAAAGCGTTTTCCTTGGTGTTGTGAGGTTGTTGGAGCATAATTGATGTTCATCCTGTTTTTTTTTTTTTTGGGTGAGGAGTCCTTATTCTTCCCATAAGCCGCGTAAAGTAAACTTGTTCCCTCTATTGTTTACTTTACTATTGAAAGTGATAGTGGAATGAATATATAATTCTGCCTTTATTGTGTAGCGCTACCCTTGCCTTCTAAATCCGTTAGCTACGCACCTAGTATGCACTATCCCGTTGCCTCACACATTTGTCGAATTCATACTACAAAAACGGTTACACTAAATAATCGATTATACAATAATTACCTGATTAGCAGGAGCCACATAACTCCCCTGATGCCAATACGCATAGAATTGGGACAGCCTTGCCGACGAACTGTAAAGTAGCCGCCATTTTTTTTTTCAGTGGTTCGCCAATAGCCCAACAGCAGGTAGAATTCCGTTTTCCGTGCATGTTGTCAAAACCTGAAATAAGCTGGGCTAGTTCCGGTTCAACCTTTTTTTCATACAGAAACATAATTGGCAAAAATTTTTTTTTTAGTCAAGGACCTACAACCCTTCATTTGCAAACTATTTAACCACAAACTCTTCAATAACAACGCCTACAATTTGCTTCTTCTAATCGAAATCATGATAAATCGACTAATATTTCGGCCACTTCCGGCCAGACGCTAAAGGTGATAGGCATGACCCGTGCAAATAAACGACTGGAGTGGGACGTGACGTCATTTAACAATAGCTCACGACGCAATCCCCTTTTTCTCCCCGACTGTATTTCAATAACTGTTTTATGCATTATATGCATAAGCTGTTAAAAAGGAACAAAGGAACAAGCTGTGAACTCCAATTCGGCCAATAGTTACCATTACATGACCCAATCGTCTTAGGATATTAATTGAACAAAAAATAATACAAATTTAATAATACAAAGGGAAAAATAAATAGGCAGATAAACGTCATAACAAAATCTAATCTAACCCTTAACAAAAACACCACACAACAAATTTAAAATCAAATCAATCTATTCCAGATTGAATCTCATTCCTGCCTGGTGAAATTCGAACCAATGCAACTGATTTGTACATCTCTCCCTCAGAACAGACTGAAAAAAATAAGCAGAATAACGTTATTTTCTCTGTTCTTTTTTTTTTTGTATCCTGTTTGGAGATGGAGTTGGTATAAT
>JAHWFP010029421.1:7323-18311 GCA_023313725.1 Lithobius niger
GATCATTTTTTTTTTTTTGGAACTGCAATTTTATTCGGCCTACACAGACCTCTTAAAAACAGATTATTTTTCTGCCATGAGTTTAAAATGACCAGCTACAAATAAATGAAGAGAAAAAGGAAATAGCTGAAATAACTTCAAGAATGGTGACAGGTTCAAACAGAAGCAGTTTTACACCCTCTTACTTTTCTATTCAGACTCCATAGCACATCATTTATATCAGAATACTGTATTCAACTTTTTTCTTACACAAATAATAAAGATGTACAAAAATACAAAAGTGTAACGTCACATTTTTTCAACTTCCCCCCTCCCCATGTCACGTTTTGTCACACTGGGCTGACCCCCCTCCCTCCCCTTCGAGCGTGACGTACTTTATGAATGGTCCCTTAGAAGCTCCCCATACGAAATGTTGGCACTTTTTATTATTTTTGTCCCCATTTATAAGCGCCTACATAAAATAAGCACAATAAAAATAAAAAATAAATAAAAAATCGGACCTGTGAGTTATACGGGAGTTTCTTTATGCTACAAAGTACAGTACCTGTCAATTTTTGCATTGTTGTCTCAACGATGCTGCCTTGCCTTGAGATTTCAGTTCACGATGGCCGCCTCAGTCACCCGATCCTCCATGCGCGATCCTCCCTATAAGAATGGGAACCCTGGTGGGTTTGCCATCTTTTTGTCTCAAGCCGCCGCTGCGGCTACATCTAATAAAATTTATGCCTTTTGGACTTGAAGACATCGTGGCTCCCTCCCGTTGTCTCCCGGGACCGCCCCACACTTGATCCGTACTTCAGGCTGTACCTCTCTGTCTGGCGTCGGCCTAGGTCATGTCGTTTTTTCGACCCCTTCGGACGTCCTGCATCGTTGGCTTCGAAGTCGCCGTGGCTCCATCCCGTTGACTCCCGGGACCGCCCCACACTCTACCGCCGACCCTGCTCTGGGCCTTGCTTCCCCCTTTCGGCGGCTCCGGCCGGCTTTCGCCTCTTCTGTAGCTCAGCTTTGTCTACTTCTGTTGTACGTCGTCCTCCTTACCACTTGAGACGTTGTCGCCTCCTGCATCCCTTCGGGATCACCTTACCCCACCCAAGTATGGGCCGTAACAGGAAATTTTTCTAGCCCGCCCTCTCTCCTTCCGTGAACGGTGAGTCGTGTTCCTTACGACAAAAAATAAAAAATAAAACGCTCCCAGCTTCACGTTGACATGTCCGGTGTTCAACGTCCTAATTTCTACAATTCCGGCTCCGCTCCATGTCCAATGACCAACCGTTTGCTGACACTTCTTCCTTTTGTACACAATGCACGACAATCCACTAATGACTCGGGATTCTTCCGTTCTCGTTTGTCCCCACCCTCCCCTTCCCGGACGTATCTGTTGTCGCCCTCCCGTCTCTTCGGCCAAGTCGCCCTATCCACCCGAACGTCACGACCACTGAAGCCCAACGTCGCCTGATCGCCTGTTGTCACCCAGATACCCACCTGGGTCGTCCGGCCGCATCCCATCACGGTTATCCAACCGCGTTCTGTCGCCTTCCAAGTCGGCGCCTATCACCACCGTTACGCCTCTTAACTTGTTCGCCGTACGACAAAGCTTCCCCCATGTCGTCCCGATCAACTCCACGTCTGTGGCTCTTCTCAGCCGTCTAGCTGTCTCCTGTCTTGCCTTCCACGACGGCTTCCCTGCCACCCCTCGTCATGCTGACGACACCACCCTTACGCCTTCGAGCACGCTTGCATACGTCAAGCTCCTTCTGTCCATTAACACCGACTGCCATGTCGTCCCGGTCATCTCCACAGCTATTACCACACAGTCAACTACCAGTCTCCTGTCTCGCCTTCCACAACGGCGTCCCTCCGTCATCCGGACACCACCGTCACGCCTCTAAGTGAACTGGCCACAAGTTGGGGACTTCTTGTCCTTTGACACCAGCTACCGTGTCGTCTCGATCAACTCCACTGTTTTACTGTCTCCTGGCCACCTCCCTTCTGAGCCGGAGCCCTTGTTGGCTCCCACTTGTCGTACGCCTATCGAAACAAGCTTGGCTGTTCCCGCAGCATTTCTCGTTCCTTCTGGTCTACGCACGACTTGCCTCCTTGGCCATCCTATGCCGCCTTTCACCGCTGCTTGGTTGCATCTGCAGCCGACACCCATGTCGCTCAGTGATCGTTTTCTACCTTATTGGTTTCTCGGCGTACCATGCCGAAAGCCGATTCTCATCCGCTCACCGAAGTCAGAAGCATCGGGCCCGTTTAGAACTTGGATGGGTGTCCGCCTGGGATTTCCAGGTGCTGCAAACCCCCACCGCCCTTCTCCATCTCGGAACATTCGTCAGCTCACCAACATTCCACAGCTCTTCCTGTATTAGGATTTTTTGGTTACTCGCCCCCGGGGTCAATTATGACTACCGCCCCTGTCCCGTCAGTCGACACTAAAGCACGCACGACACCCTCCTAGCGTCATTCCGGACGTTGAACTCTCTCCTCATGCGACACGTCGTCTGCACTCCCCCTCACTAGCCTCACAGTTGACACTAACTCCGTACGACACCTTTTCTGTCGCTATTCCGTTCGTTGGATTTTCTCCCACGACACGCTACGCCGCCGTTCGTTTGGAATTTCATGACACTTTGTCACCAACTCCAGGCCATGGTTAGCCCGTCCATAATCGGCGTGCCCTCACCGTGGCTATGTTCTTGTTATTGCACATAACGTAAACGGACCCACACTTCCTGTCTCATACCAAACATTTTGTCGCACGCCACGGCTTTCACTCACGCCACTGACGGCCTCTGGCCCGGCCGCTTCTCTCTCCGCTCACGGCCAGTAATGCCTCTCCCCACTGTACGACACCATCTGGTCCTCACACCAACGCACCGTCAGCAACCGCTTCTCAACCGGAAGTTGCCGTCCTCTCCGCCTTGTCCCGACCCGAGGCTGGGCTTCTGTCATTTCCGCCTCCCTTCTGTCACTTCAGCTTCCTCCGCCTACGAGTTTCCCGCCTTTTCTAACGCGTCCGAATCGTTGCGTTATCATCTCCAGGTTCTGGTTTGTGTTTTTACAATCATGGTAAAGATCAAAAGTACTAAATGCTTTGAAGATGACGTGGACTCCTTCTTTGGTCATATTCCAGTGATCGACGATCCCGGTTCTTGTTCGTGCCCAGGACTGAAAAACCCCGCACGACGCGACCCGCATAAGAGTGTGTGTCAATTTCACCGAAAGTGTGATTATTATAACATTCCTTGCCCGATCTGTGTAACCATACCCTTGGCTGAATGGAGAACGATCGCGGCCACCCATTAACCCTTTAAGGACTGCATGCGCGCTAAGAACTTATAACTGACTTGTAGAAAAAATATCGCAGCATCTCACCCAGTTGACGTAAGGGAATGAAACCTGTTTAATTTTTATCCTTAATGATCTGGTTTTCATATCTCAATTTAAATTTTACTGTAATTGGCTGGAAGTTTTCGATATGACTTGTAGAAGAGCTGTAAACAATGATTATACAGCGGGTGCATTCGGGCGCACCCGTCCTTAAAGGGTTAAGCTTCAGCCATCCGAAAATGTCAACTACACCAACGTGCCCATCTTTTGAAAAAACTGAAGGAAGACCAGCTCTCCGCCGATTCTAGTCTTCCCACCGGTGACGTCTTCACCCCACCAAAGCACCCATCCAACTCATCCCCTCTACTTACATCTATTCTGAAAAAGAACATCCTTCAAGCCGCTTGCGCCGCTACACCTTGCCAATTACTCCTGGGAAATCTGTGCCGCAATCCACAAATTCTTCTCCTGCCTCCCAAGCCTCTTGGCTCCAGGATTCTATGGACCATTCTTCGGCCACTCCTTCCCCTGTCGATTCAGAAGGCAACATCTTCAATCAGAATGATTCTCCTGCAAAATCCATCCACTCCTTGCCGGTCGACGAACATCACTCCGATATCGACAGCCCATCCTCCCCAGCAGACGGTAATGCAGATACTCTGCCCGTCATCCCGTTGTCCTCTCTGGACACCATTCCAGCAACTCCGTGTTCCCCTTCTAGACACTCGGACATAGACCATCCACGTAATCCTAACCCACGGAAACCTAGCTTTCCACCTCCGGCCTCCAATGTCGTCCCGTCTACAGTGGCCCACCACGACCAGGACGCCGAAGTTCGTCCCTCTCTTTTTGGATTGGATTCTGAAAATCCTCAGGTCATGGACCATGTTAAATTATTCACGACCCTTAAAGCACAAATTATGCCTCAACATACGTGCAAAACAACAGTTTATCTCAAACTACGAAAAAGCCAAATCTCTCCTGGATGCCTCCCAAAGTTACATCAATTCCCAGGCGAACACGATAGCGTCCTTAAACGCTCAGGTAGCCTCTCTTTGATTGGAAAACATCTGGAGCTTTCTGGAGCCTTCTGGAGCTTTCAGCCCAACGTTCTCTTTCTGAATGTCTAGCTTCACGACCTATGAGCCTCCCACCTCACCACGGCCGTTGCGAACCGCTTCTCCTTGCTCCCTGGTCACTCGCCAAGATATCCTTCACGAAATCGACACGTCCTACCTACATAGCTCCTTGCCGTTTTCGGCACCCGCTTCTGGATCTCCAACCCTCGGATCCAAGAATCCCCCCCCCCCCCCCTTTCCCAGCAAGACCTGTCGTCGCAACGCCTGTCAACGGCCCATTGAAGAACTCATACACTTCTTCCAACGATCACTTTGACAACACGGACCTGTCACTCCTTTGCGACATATCCGATGCATGGGAAGCTTGACATCTAATGCCTCGGGTCTTCCCCTCCACACATTTTCATTATGGCAATTTGATAATTCAAGCTCCTTCGAGCCTCTTCACCCCCTCATGACTCAACTTAATTTCTGGCCACAGAAGCACCGAACTCCCTTGCGACCTATGCCGACATAAGGCCAAGGCCTGGCACTTCGGCGTGCGCAACGTAATTTCAAATCAACTTTTAATTAATAGTGCCAATTTCGTTCGAGTTTGAGCGTCGCGTCTTTCTTCCTCCATGATCGCATCTTTGATCGCTTACTCTGTGTTGGTCCAATTTCCTGTTCCTGCACAGATGATGATGATGAGAGAAGAGTGCGTGGAGTGTGTAACTGATAAGCTGCTTTAGCCTGCGCTATAGCAATGGCGTTTTTCACGGACGAGCAGCGTGCACTGCTGCTTATTTACAGTACCATGTTTGCAGTATAAAGGTAGTACACAGTACAAAAAGGCAAAATAGTTTTTATTTTACCTTGGATTACAAGATAATAAATATTTTGGAAGGCCTACAGCAGCTGGTATTAAGTATGCACTAGTGACGTTTTTGTACCTCCAGATAGAAGAGCCCTCCACTCAAATTTGCTGAGTGCCCGGCGCTTCTAACTGGGTAAATACGGTACGTCAACATTCTAGCCTGTCATTAGATTGACGTACCCAGTGAGATAATTCCATCCAACTAGCCAACCGTTTGGTGAACTTGAAGTTGCACAACCTCATGTGGCTTGTATGTCCTGTTTTAAATAATTTTAAAAGTTTTTTTTTTAAAATAAACTGAATTCATTCTATTACCTCTCTTTAGGTCAGGAAGTTGTTACAGAAGGTGGTTTCCCGTGATACGCTTAACTATCGGAAACTTACGGATCGTCCCAAAGTCAAGGAGGTAGACGAAGAGAAAGCCTCACCTTCTGAAGATAAAATGGAAGTGGATGAGACCAAAGAAAAATTAGGATCGAGGTCGTCAAGCAACTTGGATGATCTTGCAGCAGGTATGTTAACTGTTTTACTTAGGAGTCACCGAGCGCAAAAACAAAACTGTATGGCTGTAGTTGCAAGGACAAAATTTTTACATTAATAACTAATTTTCACTACACAATCCATGATGCAAATTAGATCGCATCTGTGCAAAATTTCAAACTATATGTACATGATGCAAGACACTACCATCTTGCTGCGCAACTGCAAATTGCAAATTTCATTTTGAAGAAAACCTACACGAATAACATTGCAGTATTTTTTTTACAACTCCTGCTGTAAAACAACTTTAAAACGTATTGAATTTCGTGATAACTCTTTCCATAGAACTCCTGAAATTGTTTTATGAAAATACTCGATCTTCAACAATGACTCGCAACTAATTTACGTTGCTGCAAATTTTCGATAGTCATGAAACACCCGTTGTTATGTGTTCAAACGCCGACTATCTTCATCTGGATTCCTGCGTTCTGGACACACTACTGCATCGGATCGGTCGTTTTTTTGTTTTTGAATATCGCGCGCGTGACCACTGATCTTTATTTGCTAGCGCTGTTTTGTCACCTGGAGGGATTTGTGCCATTGGAGGGCGAGTTTTTCTTGGAGTTTTGGGTGTACGAGATAATGGATGAAAGGGTGTGAAGGTGGTTGTAAATTCATAAAGTTAACTCCCTTGTTTTCATGGTGCTTGATTGCTAGTGATTCAAGAGCCCTTAAATGCTGGTCAAGTTTTGAGTTTGATTTGATCAACGTTTGTGTGCCACTCCAGTCGATTTCGTGTTCTGTGGTGTCACAATGGCTACTCACCCCATTTGTGTGGTCTCGAGTTCTTGATGCCGTGATGTGATCAAGTAGGCGTAAATTAATGCCATTCCTTGTCTCACCAATGTACACCATGTTGCATTGTTGACATGGGACTTTGTAGATACCCCAGGGTGTTGTGGGGCAGTCTGAGGCCATTTGTTTTCTGCTAGGTTGAGTTCCAGCTTTGCTTTCTGTCCTCCTTTTTAGGCATTTCGTGGTCATCTTTTTTATCTTTACTGCATGTGTTGTAGGGGTGCTTGACCTTAGTACTGGTGTTTTTCTTCTTGACCTCAAATTGAGGAGCCACTTTCTGGTGTTGTGGGGCCACCTCTTCCCTAATGCGATTGCTGTCTGGAGGTTTCAGCCTAGATTTTAGGTTGGCGCTGGTTTTTGAGTAGCTGGAGAAATTCTATCTTCTAAGTATGGCATTGAGGGAGTCCGTAACTCCTGCCAAATACGTAAGGGCGATTCTGGGTGTTTCTTGTCTGTGTGTGTCGTGCTTTGCATTCTTTTGTTCTCCACGTTTTTCTTGCGTGTGTATAGCCCCTTTTATCGCCTCGTCGATGATCTTCCCTGGGTAACCAAGTTTGAGGAATTTCTCTTTAGCTTTCAGCAGGTGTGGCTCAGCTAATTTTCGATGTGACGAATTCCGAACCAGTCTTTTCATTTCCTGTTTAACAATTAAACGCAGTTGTGCCTGTGGGTGGCCCGATGCGAATGGAATCCCTCGAGTTGTAGCTGTTGGTTTGGTGTATGGTTGGAAGGAGAGGAGCTTTCCTTGTCGAGTCACAAGCACGTCCAGGAAAGGCAGCTCGCCATTCTTTTCTTCTTCCTGGGTAAACTGAATTTCAGGTCTTCAGCTGTTTAAGAGTTCGAGTACCACATCGGATTCATTTTTGTTTTGGATGGAGCACACGAAACGGCCCCAGAACTTGTGATGTGGTCGGCTTTCAGCCACATGCTGATCAAGGTTTTGCATCACAATTTCAGCCAGGATTGGCGAACAAGAATACCCCATGGGGGCTCCCTTGGTTTCCAAAAAGTAGTGACCCTGAAATTCTACACAGATGACGACAACACTGCTTTGAGTAGTGTACGGTCTTTATCGTACTCTTCTTTCTCAACACTCTGGACTTTGGCTGCTGTTTCCAACGATGCCTGAATGAGTGCGTGTATAAAGCTAGGGAAGAGCTGTCTGACATCAAACGAGGTAAGCTGGTCATCGTCTTCCATTTCCACGTTTGAGATACGTTCGATGAAGTCGGCAGTATGCATTAGCTTCTTCTGTCCCCACACATAATTTTTCAGTCTCTGCCATATACCAGTCTGTTTCTGGATGGATCCCCCCTTTCAGAGGTTAACCAAAGTTTAACCCTTTGGTTAACCTCTGCAAAGGGGGGACCCATCCAGAAAATAGACTTGTATCTGGCAGAGAGATTGAAAAAATATGTGTGGGGACAGAAGAAACTAATGCATACTGCTGCTTCATCGAGTGTATCACAAAGGTGGAAATGGAAGATGATGACCAGCTTACCTCGTTTGATGTCAGACGTCTCTTCCCTAGCCTTACACACGCACTCATTCTAGCGTCGTTGGAAACAGCAGCCAAAGTCCAGAATGTTGAGAAAGAAGAGTACGATAAAGGCCGTGCGCTACTCAAAGCAGTGTTGTCGTCCATCTATGTAGAATTTCAGGGTCACTACTTTTTGGAAACCAAGGGAGCCCCCATGGGGTATTCTTGTTTGCCAGTCCTGGCTAAAATTGTGATGCAAAACCTTGACCAGCATGTGGCTGAAAGCCGACCACATCACAAGTTCTGGGGCCGTTTCGTGGACGACGTGTGCTCCATCCAAAAGAAAAATGAATCCGATGTGGTACTCGAACTCATAAACAGCTGGAGACCTAAATTCAGTTTACCCAGGAAGAAGAAAAGAATGACGAGCTGCCTTTCCTGGATGTGCTGGTGACTCGACAATGAAAGCTTCCCTCCTTCCAACCATACACCAAACCTACAGCTACAACTCTAGGGATTCCATTCGCATCGGGCCACTCACAGGCACAACTGCGTTTGATTGTTAAACAGGAAATGAAAAGACTGGTTCAGAATTCGTCACATCGAAAATTAGCTGAGCCACACCTGCTGAAAGCTAAAGAGAAATTCCTCAAACTTGGTTACCCAGGGAAGGTCATTGACGAGGCGATAAAAGGGGCTATACACACGCAAGAAAAACGTGTAGAACAAAAGAATGCAAAGCATGACGCACACAGACAAGAAACACCCAGAATTAACCTTACGTATGTGGCAGGAGTCACGGATCCCTCAACGCCATACTTAAAAGACAGAATTTCTCCAGCTACCCAAAAACCAGCGCCAACCTAAAATCTAGGCTGAAACCTCCACCAGACAGCAAACGCATTAGGGAAGAGGTGGCCCCACAACAGCAGAAAGTGGATCCTCAATTTGAGGCCAAGAACAAAAACACCAGTCCTAAGGTCAAGCACCCCTGCAACACACGCAGTAAAGATAAAAAAGATGACCACGAAATGCCTAAAAAGGAGGAGAGAAGCAAAGCTGGAACTCAACCTAGTAGAAAACAAATGGCCTCAGACTGCCCCACAACACCCTGGGGCATCTACAAAGTTCGATGTAAACAATGTATCATGGTCTACATTGGTGAGACAAGGAGAGGCATTAATTTACGCCTACTTGATCACATCACGGCATCAAGAACTCGAGATCACACAAACGGAGTGGGTAGCCATTGTGACACCACAGAACACGAAATCGACTGGAGTGGCACACAAACGTTGATCAATCCAACTCAAAATTTGACCAGCATTTTAAGGGTTCTTGAATCACTAGCAATCAAGCACCTTGAAATCGAAAATTTGCAGTAACGTAAATTAGTTGTGAGTCATTATTGAAGATTGAGTATTTTCGTAAATCATGAGTTGTACACTTCAATGTAAACGATCCTTTAGCTGTCTTGAAATTGTAAAGCTTGCAATGCCGAAGAGTTTGAACGAAGGGTGCTGAAACAGCACATTTTATTCGAGGAATACATGCAGTGACGTAGGAGTTAATGACGTAATTTTTTGCGGGCTAGAAAATTGGGATTTCCCCGTCTCAAAGGCGACCAAATGGCGGCTGTACGTTGCGTCGTTCCAGAGATATGATCGTTTGAACCAAGGGCTATTTTCAGCAAACAAACCATTTTTTCACGTCAATTTTGGGGGCAAAACCAACAATAACTTTGATTAAGGTAATAAAAAGATGATACTGAATTTTGCGTTTTTTATGGAACATCTTGTATGTATAAGGAAGGAAAGCAATTTGCATTTTAACAGCCACAAGCAACTTCTTTAACATCTCCAGTATTTGATTTCTTGTGGCCTAAAGAGCTGCAGGACTAGTGCTGTCGTGTTTTAGGACATTCACTCTATGCCATACTATCTCTTCTTTCTTGGAATATTGCATCTGATAAAACGGTTGCAACTAAACGTCGGCTAGGAAGATTTGTCTTTAAAAGGAAGCAAAACAGCAGCTGTAAAACAGGTATAAATTAAACAGGACGGAAAGCCAAATCAGCTAGCGTTACCTTTTGGACGTAAATGTCGGACTGCCTCAGTGGGAATTGACCCTCAACTGGCTGTGTCAGTGTGGCTTAACGATAAAGCTTCCCTTCATCTCAAAGATCAAGGGTTCAATTCCTGCTCAGCTAGTCTGACATGAAGTCCCAAAAGGCAAAAGGAATAGGTTTGCTTTTGTATTTATTTAACAGGGTTGAAAGTAAAATGGGGAAGTTGGAAAAATTAGCCAATGAACTTGGTCAAGATACGATTTAGTGTAAAGTTGGGTGTTTGCTTTTGCTGAAGTGTTTAAAATACCGAAACCTAAACATGACAAATCTATTCTTGATTTACCTAATCAGTAAAAATTTCATTCTCTTAACAAACATGCATTGTTTACTAATAGGAAACAAGAACTTGGCTCCGGTTTTCCGGATGGAGCAAAACATAATTAAGAAGGAGCCTAAACAGGAGAATGGCTGTGGAAACAGCACTTCCGGCATGGTGATGTATAAAGGTGCGCTTGTAGACATTGACAAATTACTGCAGCAGTTGCAGAGAAGCGAAAAAGCAAGAGCCGACACAGAGCATAAGTTGAAAGCCCTCCAGGAAGAATTAGGTAGGTCACATTATGACTTATGTAGCAATGATTTAGACTTTAATAAACACTGTGTAAAAGCTGTTCGATACTCAGGCTGATATCATTTATAGGAGCCGATGGTGCAGTATCATCTTCACTCGTAGTTATCAGTCAAATACTCAAGTGTGGAGATGTTTTACCCTTGTTCTGTGCTTAGGGACAAACCCTCGTCCATTTTTTAGCACTCCTTCACGAATTTGTTTTAAGGAGG
>JAHWFP010029421.1:20839-43082 GCA_023313725.1 Lithobius niger
TTTTTTTTTTTCATGGCCCAAAAGCCCCATAGCAGAATCCCCGTAACGGACAGTTGAAGGCCGCCGTGGACAGATTTTGGCTAAATTTCTGCCGTTTTGTCAATTTTTGACTGATTTTTTCATGACAATGCACCATTTTCATCGTCTCTAAGTGACCTTTCCATTAATGGCATAGCCAGACCAATAGGGTAAAGCACTGAAAAGTTATTCAATAAAAAGCATTAAACATGTTGGTTCTGCTTCTATGGGCCCAAAAGTACATGTTTGCTTTTAGTATGTCCACAAGAAGTGAACAGGTTTTGAGGTTGTGTTAAAGTATTACAAAACCCTTCAATTTTTTTCTAGTTTGCCTTAACATTAACATTTGAATAGTATTGCACAGCATTAACGGAGGACGAAATACCCTATCATCACTTGGGAGAAGACCTCGGTGTTACTGACGTGCTTGGGAGAATCCCTTTTCATTTCCTCGGATGAACCATCTGGAGCCTCCTATGATTCAGTGGATTAGTTGGTTCGTCCCGAGTTGGCCAGCAAGCTAGACGAACAACAGGGGGATACTCACGAACCAAATATCATTGGTGTGTTCTTCCTAGCACGAAATCTGAAATTCAGCAATGTAGCGTCTGTTTGTGTTGGTACTACTTTGAACTTCTGATGAAGTTGATCGGTTTGTTGCTACCAAAACTTTAAGAAAACTGGTACTGTAGAGTGTGTTCTTCAGGTTTTAATGTCTATTTTTGAACTTTAGCGTTTCAATGGTTGCATTAGAGAGAACATCGAATTGAGCCTAGACGCCACATTCCACGAAGGTTGATTCGGTAAAGTCAGTACTGAAATTGCTCTGTACCATTGAAACTTCAACATGTCTTCTACATATGTGCAGGCTTGGTTTTTTTTTTAATTTTTTTTCAGTGTTGTTGTTTAAAAGTCATCCTTTTTCTTTCAGATGAAGTAAAAGAAGGTGCCACTTTGACGGAACAGTCGAGTGTGAAAGTGTCACAAGAGTTAAAAGATAGCAAAAGACGACTTTCGTCAACTGAAGAATCCTTAAGGAAAACACAGAACGTTATGCAGAGATATCTTTCTGTTTTGCGTACGTGCCATGAGAAAATGGGTAATGTTTTGGAAGATGTGCCCCAGAACGGTTCCAGTTCCAATAGCGGTTCTTCAGCGTCTACTAGCAGCACTAGTGATCGCGACCGTTCTTCCAGGAGAGCATCCGATGGTACTTCAAAATCTGAATTAAAGTCTGAACCTGTTGAAAATGGTGACGCATGACGCGTTTGCTGTTTTGTGAACAAAAAACTACAGAAAAAAAGCAGCTAAAATGCGATGCTGTACGGACAGTATAAAGGTAACTGTGAACTGGAATAGTTCACATTGTGTTGTGCGCCGATTGCTGAAGAGCTATGCATCACGCTGCGTAGACTTGCAATTTTGTGTCAAGTATTTACATGACAACATTACACAGTACCTGTTTTAGGTAAAAATGCCTTTACTGTTTCTATAATGACTTAAAGTGTGAGCGTGTATGCTTGTCGATAACGTGAATGTGCGTCATACATATTGTTTTTTTTTTCTTTTGTAATTTCCTACACAATATAATCTGCAGGGTGTACAGGTCTGAAACTAAATAATATTTTCCATTCTGCGGTGCGAAGGCCTGCTTACAAGCATAATTGTTCGACGTTGAAGAATACGTCGCAACTATTTTTTGTCATGTATGTAAAGAAGTTGAAGCGAAGCAGATGAGCAAAATAGCTCTGACTGCAGGACCTTCATGCCTAATTTAAATATACATGTGTTGGTGTCCCCTTCCCATTCGTTTTAATTTTGTAGTGTATTCGACTTTTTCTGTTTTCATTTCTTATATAGTCCACACTTATCATACCAAGAGCATTTACGTTTACATATCTTGTATAGTATCAACAGTACTATGTACCAGAAACAGTAATATTATTTATTACGCCTAGTTTTAATTTTGTAGTTACAACATTCGGTTTACGCTTTATAGAATGATAACGATCATTTTAATAAATACAACTTCATGACGAAATGTGGTAAGACTTATCCATTTATTTGTTTTGCATTTAGTGTTGTTGAAACGTATTTAATGTCATAATTTGCTACATCTCAAATTGACGATGAGGAGCAACACAAGGGATGAACTGTGTTGGTCCTGCCATCTATTGGAGGAAATTTTAAATGTGGCTGGCCATACACACACTTTTATAAATGTGCATGGCACCATGGATATATTTGCAATAGTAGTATTGGTGTAGCCAACAACAAAATAATCTCTACTTTTCTGAGCCCGTAACTTTCCAATAAAAAACAAACGTGGTGGTTAATTAGAGGGAAAGGGAGTTGGGAGGACGACAAGAGGTGGTAGTTAAGCTGTTGCTGAGGTAGAGAGAAATTAGGGAAGAAGTTGCTGGAGGGGTAGGAGGATTTTGGGGGATTGGTGTCGTAGGATGGGAAAAGACTGTTCGGTCTCTCATTTTGTAATAATGCTTGGCGCACTTCTCGTTTGCAATTCTGTGTAGCTACTAGGGATCAACCGGGGCGCAAAAAAATCTGGTCCGAGCCGATCCGAGTAATTATGAATACCCACCGAGCCGAGTCCGGATAGTGAACTGGGTCATAAATTTTCAATTTTTCTTTAAAGTTTAATATACAGCTTTTTTACTTTTTCTTTTTTTTTTTTTGTCAAGTCATTTTCATTTTGCTTTCGTCCAGCTTTGTGCAGAGTATAACAATGAATGAAAGCAAAATAAAAGTGGACGAAAGCAAAACAAGGATGCACTACACTGCATTAGTAATTCGACGTGTTGTATGGCAGAATAAAGAAAAATGTGTAATTGATGTATGCTGTTGTAACAGCAGACATACCAACAGAACACTACTAAAAAATCTGAATGTGTGGTGTACTGAAGAATATCTACTGTATATTGCACATTATATTAAAACAAACTGTCTCGTAACTTTTGCAGTTTGACAGTTTCCCGTTCCCTTTGTTCTTGTTCATCAGCCGTTTACATTTTTTAAATCTTCGAACACCATATTTTCAGTAAATCCAGCAGGTAATTTGGGGGGGGAAGGGGGTAGGAGAAATCATATTGCGCTGAGGGGACGTGAGGTTGACTACTTTAAATTTATTTACACTTTTTAGGGGTATTAACAAAAGTTAAAATATTCACACGAAAATTGTGACAAATTCCACATTGACTATCAGACTGCAATTTCATGTGGCCAATTTTTGTTAGGTTACTCAATACAAAGTTCTTGTTTTACTAGCATTTTATAATTATCTTTATTATTATTATTTGTAATTTTAAATCTGTTGGTGAAACTAATATCAAACCAATAAAACTTGCGTGAGTCTTCCTGTTACGGATTTTTTTTTTTAAATCGGAGAATTAGAGGCCAGGAGGAATATTCCGCCCTTCCCTCCCTGAACAGTCCGCCACTTAACCTTGTATTGTGACATATATAATATATTTTGACGTTTCCTACAGTACTTTTCTTCGAAAACCCGAATCCGATGACTGCCTAACGCTAATTCTTGAGCAACATTTTTTGTGACGTCAAAAAGACGTCAATTACACGTTTTTTTGACATAGCGGGTAAAAGAAGCGTCATACGACTTTAGGAGCCTTAATATCATTTGTAGTCTTGAAATTAAGCTAAAGAATGGTCCAAACCTTGTCGTTCTATCACTTAAAAGTCGCGGAGTTACGTCCAGATGAAAGTTACGTCATATCACGTCTTTATGACGTTTCCTCAACTTTCCTGCCGGTCAGTAAAAGGTCGTACGACTTTGGGAACCATTATATCATTTGTAGTCCTGGAATTAAGCTAATAATGGCCCAAACCTTGGCTTTCTATCACTGATAGCAACGGAGTTGCATACCGATTACATCATAACCAGTGTTATGTGACGTTTCCTCTACGTGTCACTTTCCTGCGGGTCAGAAAACGTTGTATGACTTTGGGAGCCCCGTCATTTGTAGCCCTCTAATTAAGTTAAATAATGGTCCAAACCTTGTCCTTCTATCACTTATAGTCGCAGAGTTACGTCCTGATGAATATTTCGTCATATCCTATCTTTATACGTTTCCTTTATGTGCGGCTTCCTTGCGGGTCAGTAAAAGGTCGTACAACCTTTTGGGAGACCAGATATAATTTGTAGCCCTCGAAGTAAGCTAATGAATGGTCCAAACCTTCTCCCATCACTTATAGCCAAGAAGTAGCATCCTGATGAATACTACAACATATGACGTCTTTGTGAAGTTTCCTCGATGTGTGACTTCTCTGTTGGTCAAAAAACAATGGCAACATGTACAAAGAACGGCAGGGCCATAGCTACTGGGCAGGGCCGTAGCTACCGCTTAGAGGGGGCGTAAAAACGATACTTGAAATAACATAAAAAGTACGAACTTTCCTTTCCTTCTCCAGATGTGCTTGGTTTTTTTTTTTTTTTTATGTGTCCATATTTTATTGATATCACACTAGTTTCGGCGGGAACCACACACTATTCGTTTTGTTGAATAAAATTTTTGCATTAACTTAAACGGCACAAATAACCCACCAAGACAGCTACGAAGAGGGACGGTAGACACAGCTATGCTGCGAAGCCAAACCCAGTAGAGCCACTACGATGGAGTCTCAAGCATCGTTCTATTAACCCGAAGTCCTGCTTTGGTTTTAGCTACATCCCTGATGAGAGCAGTGGTGAAGTTTTCTTTTTTGGCAGACAGTATTAAAATAATAACGCTGCAAAACTACCGAAAAAAAATAAAAAATTCTGTGTCTTAAAGGGGGGAAAATGTACGATACTATTTGTTTCCCGCTTTTTGGATGAGTTTTGACATGATGAATCGGCGTTTACACAATTTTTAAAAGGAAAACGAAGATTTCCGCTTTTACATACCCCCCCCCCCTTCCAACACAAACGCACTCGGCGCAACATTTTCCTCAATCTGTAAGGTTCAAATTTAGATTCGAAGTTGGCCACAAACGGCGAACTGATACCCCTCAGGCTGGGAAGAAATTATTCTGTCATTTACACCTAGATAATAAGTGACGGTCAGTCTACATTTTTTTCACATTTTTTTTTACCACTTGCTAAAGCAAACTTTTTTTTTTCTAATTTACAAAAGACTAAACATAAATAACCTAAACATAAATAATACCTAATCGGCTTTAAATAGGCCTACTAGAAGAAATAATTCACACAAGCTTAATCATACAAACTATCGAAAAACGTTAACAAATTGAAGTACCTCACAAAATTAAACTAAAAGAAAAAAGTGCATTATCCCTGTACAAATAGCCAACATTAGAGAGAGAAAAACAGAACAAACAAATTCCAGCTTATTTTCTCCACAGTTTAATTGGCGTGAAAATTAGTCTGCAATACGACTCTAAACAATAGACAAGAGATCAAACTTGCTCCTATTATTAATACAGGACGGATTGCCAAATGGGCAGGGAAAATCTTTTTTTTAGCCCATTTGGGTCTCCGTCCTGTTTAACCTTATTTCATGCTTTCGTTGTGTGTTCCTTTCTGTTCACTTGGTGAGTGGCGTGCAGACAAGCGCCCCTCCAGTACAGATTGGAAAATGTTTGATTATATGTAAATGTGTGCGTGTTTAAAGCGGCCTATGGACGTTTCCTTTTGGCCTCGAAGACTATGGCTGAGCAGTAGGACTCCGACCTTTGGTCTCAAAGGTCGCGGGTTAAATTCCTATTCGGGCAGTCTGACATCAAAGTCCAAAGGGCAATGTGAATAGGTTTGCATCTGTATTTATTAATCACCTATTATTACACGCTGTGGTCGTTACGAAGCCAGTATATTTCATATCCACCCAAAACCAAAACTGGTATAACAGCAGCCGCCAAGTTTCCAAAAAGGGTCAGCCTTTCAAAGTAGTGATATCATTCAACCAGGGAAAGGCCGCCAAGGTTAAGCCTATTACCCAAGTTAATCGCACCTACTAATAGTTCGAAAGTTAAATGAAAACTAGAAGATTGCTACTAGTGGTAGCAATCTTCCAAGTTTTCATCTAACGTCCAAAGTATTATTCCGTGCGATTAACTTGGCTAGTAGGATTACCTTTGGCGGCCTTTCAAAGTAGTGATATCATTCAACCAGGGAAAGACCGCCAAGGTTAATCCTATTACCCAAGTTAATCGCACCTACTAATAGTTCGAAAGAAAAATGAAAACTAGAAGATTGCTACTAGTGGTAGCAATCTTCAAATTTTCATCTAACGTCCAAAGTATTATTCCGTGCGAGTAACTTGGCTAGTAGGATTACCCTTGGCGGCCTTTCCCTGGTTGAATGATATCACTACTTTGAAAGGCCGACCCTTTTTGGAAACTTGGCGGCTGCTCTAGTACCAGTTTTAGTTTTGGGTGGATATCACAACCTTCATAGGCCTGTGAATACAAAGAATTCCACTGTCTAATAGTCACCGCTACCTTTTTTGTCTGGAGTGTCTATAAATTTTCTAATTCATAATTTTTACATTTGACATTGTCCAATTAGCCGTTACACCAGCCAAATGGACATGCTTTGGCTTGTATGCCCATGTTTCACAAGCTTAAGCTTATTTAACCCGATTTTTGAGCGCACTGGTTAACAAACGCTGATTTTCGTTCGCTTCGCTCACTCAATCAGCGCATCCCCCTTCACTTAGCCCTCCCGAGGTTAACATTAATCATTCAATCATGAACACATACTACAAACTCACGGAATGGTAAATGTTCATACAGTTCTAATATTCTGATGGCAGACGAAGATTACTAAAACTAAACCAGGGCTGCCCAAAGGGGGTACCGTAACGCAGTTTGCGTCATGGGATTTTTTGGGGGGGACTAAATTAAAACCAAGCATTTCGAATAACGAATCCAACTCAGTTGTTGTTGGTGAGAATTTATTTTTAATGTCTGAAGCCCCTCAAATTAAACACCTATACAAATTCGAATCTTCTGTGCGCATGCAGTTCTGCAATAGCTTTTCCTTCTTCCTATCCCCCTCCCCATTCCCTCCAGCCTCCTTTCCCTCTTCCCCTAAAGAGATGCGGCTCGGTAGTATTGGCAGGGTACTGTTGGAGAAGGGGGGGGGGGGGGGGGGGTAGGTTTGTTTATTATAGGAAGCCATACAACGAACACGCTTTTAAACTACCCCAAAAGGGGCAACAAAAGTGTAGCACGAAGGAGTGGGTCGGCAGTACAAAGATTTGTAATGGGGATTAAACCCCCGCCCAAAAAGACGCCGTCAAGTCGGCGGATCACCTGTTTTGATTTCGTCAAAGTGTCATGCGCACTAAGGGCAGAGAGCATCCAAAACAATAACCAAACCTTTTTTCTACTCAGATCGGTGAGAAGTGTCCGTCTGTACTTGTCTGCGGGAAGGCAGCTCAGTGACGATTTTAGTGCGACAATAATGCGATAATAATAAAAGCGAAAAGTAAACAATTTAAATATAGGTGTCGTGAAATACTTTGTCATACGGGACAACGCCGTGATAAATGACCTGAACATTGTAGGAAAAATCATTACTACAAAGTGAAACATAATATGGACATCCACTATGAGATCACAGTAGTGAAGTGTGGGAATGGACCCTGGGAAAAGTACTGAAAGGAGTGCTTAAAGAATTTGAATTTTGATTTAAAGCCATCTATCCAGTGTGGCATCATCACCAAATCTGCTTTCACTAGACTTTCGATTGTTAAGCGGTGTTTTCTGACCCTTGATTGCCAAACTTTAGTGTGAGCATTTAAAGTGTATGTTAGGCCTCTCCTGGAGTATGCTAGCCCGGTTTGGTCGCCCTACCTCCTTGGGGACATTGACCGGCTTGAGTCCGTACAGCGCTGCTTTACACGTTCCCTGTGTGGACTTCGTCAGTTGTCACCTGGGCAAAGCTTGTGTATGCTCGGTCTCGAGCCCCTCGAACTACGACGCCTCAAAGCGGACTTGACCCTATAATCCATGGCATGCTACCCATGGACCTACCTTTCTTCGAACGAAGTGCTGTTATTAATACGCGAGGGCACTCTCTGAAATTGAGGGTACTGGGATGCCACCTTGACTGTCGGAAGCGTTATTTTACAAATCGTATTGTGGCCCCATGGAACTCCCTCCCCGAGGCTGTGGTGTCGGCGAGTTCGCTGGGTTCCTTCCGAAGGATGCTGAGTAAACTAGATCTTTCCCGCTTCCTTGTGCGCTCCTATCAGTGATGCCATTTTGAATTTTTCTTGTTTTGGGACCGGTGTTAGTGGCCGCATCAGCGATCCTTCCGGATCCCCACCGCCTATTGAGGGGGTGAGACCAATTAGTACAGTATAGTATTAAGATCCGGCACAAAAAGTTACAACTCAAAGGTAAGGGCGTACATATTTTAAATTTACTTTATGAGTGATTTTAACTTACAGCATAAATGGCATAAATGCTAAATGAATCAACACTATGGAGCCAACATTGTGAACAGTTAAGAAGATTCTAGGATAAAAGCATCGGAAAAAAGCCTGGAAACAAACTGATGGAAATAAAAGCCAACGGAAAAAAAAAGCCTGGCGAAAAAAAGCCAAGAGGGAAAAAACGCGACAAAAATCTGGTGGAAATTTTACAAAAATACTACCTTTAAATATGTGCGTGTGTAACAATGGACAGTGGCCTTAGCTGGAAATACTATCAGCACGTCTGGCATGCTATTAAGCAAGGCTAATCGCAGTTGTTAGGGCCAAGACCAGGAATTACATAACGGCAAACTATACGTACGATTTTTTTATAAACCTTATCTGTTTATTTATTTATTTTTTTTTTTTTGGTGTGGGAGGGGTGCGAGGTGGAGGGAGAACAACACTCTGTAAAAAAGTACCAAAGTTTATGCACGGCAATATCGAATAACTCTCAAAAAAAAGTTAAAGGAATTTTCAGCAAACTTAATGTTTTCCGAATTTTCTTTTAATTATCCATAGTCAATCAAAGTCAATCAAATTCAATACTTCACCACCTCCTTCCCCAGTTACGGCATTTGTAGAAAATGTATGATTCTCGAGGCTTCTCCCCCGCCCCTCCCCTTCTATTCCAATTTTGGTGGAAACTTCTATTTCAATTTTTCTCTTACTGAAGACGACTTTTTCTCCCCACCACTTCCCCAGTAAAAGAATTTGGGGGGAAACTTGTGACTTCGAGTTTCCCTGTAAATGATGCCGAAGGTAATTAAGGTAACTTTGGTCCAGCAGCAATCAGCTAATGAATAATGAACTCGCACATAACTAAGTTTAGGCAGTATTTGATGGTGATTTTACACCAGGTTTATCATGCAATTTTTTCCCCTATCGGCTTTATTTTCCGCGGCTTTTTTCCCCCTGGCTTTTTTTCCTTCAGCTTATTTTCTAGGGTTTTTTATTTCGAGTCTCTTTTTTCCGTGCACCGTTAAGAACAAGTGAGCTGCAATAATGATGAAAAAATTTAGTTGTCACACTGTTCGGTCAAACTGTTCTGTTGGCTTTACTGGGTGCGTTCCTTCTTTTATTATTTATGTTTTCAGCTGATTTCATTGCTTTTGCCATTAAGTAAAATATGCTAAACAAAAGTAAAGTTAAGGAATAGAAAAACTTTCCATAAAGTGTGACGATGTTTTTACATTTTCTTTTAAATGTTTTTTATTTTTATTTTTTATTTTATGTTATTTATTTTTAACTATTTAACCATAATACAAAAACTATACAACTCAGGGTCTGCTCAGATGGGGCTACTGTAAATTCATGGTGGTGACCTTCTAAACTTATTCAATCCCCCTCCCCCCCAACACGCCAGAAAGAAATCGTAGCCTCTTATGGCTTTGCTGTAGGACTCAGTTTTTGCAACATTAGTTCAAACGTTTGTAATACGTTGCAAATGCTTCTATTTTTTTGTTTTTTTTCCAAGTAGGATTTGGTACATTCACTCAAACGTATATAAATGTTGCAAAAGTTATTAACGAGCAGGATGCACGAAAATAGGGAGATGGTATGGCCTTTTAATAGTGAAGACCCAACTTTCCAAACCCCCCCCCCCCCGAAAAAAAAAAGAAAACCTTTTAAACCAACAATGGTAAAATGAATGTTAGAATATAGTTTGCGCCACTGCATCCTGTGCATATTAACACCAGCACCAGAAATTGTCGACTGCAGCATAGAATAGACAAAATCATGCCAACTGTAAATTCATTGGTATCACAACTCACTGGTAACCTTATTGGTAGTGCAACAGGGAACTCAAAAACACTATTTATTAGGGGTTGGGAGGGAGGAAATTTCTTTAAATTCGGTGTTTTGAAATTTAAACTGATGTAGGCCATGGAGTTCTACAGAAAGGAGTTCTACACGAACTACGTTAGGTGGGGCCGGTGGGAAATTAACCCTCGGGCTCCCCCCTACCCTTAACATACAGGACGGTCCATGAAAAACGCACGAGCTAAAAAAGTTCTAGGTTCGTACTTTTTCAAATTTTTTTTTTGTTATAGTGAAATAGGGACCACTTTTTTGTACTCCAGTAAAGTGGTCCCATTTTCACTTTTCTGAAAAAAAAATTGGAAAAAATTAGGATTTTTGAAATTTTAAAGTTTGTTGGATGAAGCGAGGTGAGTTGGAGAATAGAAATAAAGAAGATTGATAAATGTTCTGGAAACACACCCTTTAGCGTCCAGGAATCACATTAGAAATGCTGAAAATGCAAGAGCTTCCGGGGCTCTGCCCCGGACCCCGCTGGGAGAGCTTACAGTGCTCCCCCAGACCCCCTAGCTGGAAAGGGGTTTTTTTACATTCTGTGGGGTGGACCTACGTCCTGGATGTTAGGGGGGATGGGCAGGCCTGAACTAAACAATTCACCAGCTTACACTAGACCGCAAGAACAGCAAGTCTATATAAAATAAAATGTCCGCGTCACATTATTGAGGACACATTTTCTCCATAAAAAACACGTTCCCACCTGTGCTGACGATGTGAATTTTGTTTCCTAATCTTCTTTCCAGCAAAATTGTCCCTTGTATCGTGGTGGGGCAGATAATTCAGTTTGGATTCGTGTACCGTAAAAAAACAAGACCAAACCTTTGCAATAAAAGATAAAGATATTCTGTCTCTTAGTGAACCACCTATTTGCAAAAACAGTGCATTCTGACAATTAAGTACTGAAACGATAAGCGAGTAACACTTAAGCATGTTACAATCTACTGTTGGATGACAATACAAACAATGGTTAAAACAATAATTTTGCACTTACGAGCCACTTTAGTGCCACGTGCTTCTAGCTGCAACCCCCATTTTAGAAAGAGGCACTTCCCCATATGACGCTTTACCTGTCTGCCGAAATTTAGATCTGGCAACTTTTCCTCATGAGCCGTAGAGGTGTCTTTATACCCTATGAGAATTAACATGGGAGCCTGGTGATTAGCTAGTTACTAGTAACACTCAACATTATTGAGGGCACAATTTCTTCATAAAGAACACGTACCCACATTTTCGTGTTGACGTTTTCTTTGTTACTGGATGCAAGACACCTGATTCAAACGATTTGCAAAGATTTCTACCGCATGGGGAATTTACACCAGATGCTGAAATCATGTATAAGTTGGTTTCAGCTAAAAGACACATTTCGCTAGTGAGCTGCCATCTGACAACAATTACACTCTAACAATTTCGCTCTAACAATTAAGCTCCAACAACAATAAAACGTCTACTTGGTGGCGACACACTAGCGTGTGTCTAGATATATTTTTGCATGTTGGTGGCCTTTAGGTCACAACTTGGAAAGGTTTAACCAGTTCTAAGCTATGATTGAGGCTGAAGCCACGGTCCACCCCAATTGTGTATTTATTCGAGCGCCTAGCCTAATACACTGGAAGTCCTGGGTTCGAGTCCCAATCAGGGCAGTTTTTTTCTTTCTGTTTTAGACTAGTGTATGCTCACGAGGCCCGCCTTGATGCTAACTATGCGCTTTGCAAACTATCTGGCAAAAACTTACGACTTTCCGATTTAATTTTCAAAATAAACGTCCGAAACAATTGTGAAAGCGCACAGGTGCAGAGGGCAGAGGGATGGGCAGTTCCTTTTTAAGGAAATCTTAGTCTTCTTCATTTACCTACACCTTCAATCTATATTAACTGGAGCGAAATAACGGAGGACCTTTAAGACGCGACAGAGTGTCCATGATAATATCATCACGTGTTCCATCTCTCGTTCTGGGTAGCGACCCCATGCTACCAATTATGGTGCAACTGGTCGTAACTATTTTGGAGGATAACCCACGTTGAAAATACACTGTATGGTTTTATAGAACGGTGCAGGACATAGTTAGCCGCGAATGGGTGGGGGCGGGGGGAGGGGGGGGGGGCGTAAAACTAGGAGGGGCGTTAAATTGCTGGTTTGCCCTCCCAGAAAAAATTCCTAGCTACGGCCTTGAAGAAGGGTAAGCACCTTGCTGTAAAACAAAAACAAATATAACTCTTGACTTTATCTACGCCAGAGTTATTGCCATCTTGGCATCAGAACGAGAGGCTATTCCTCACTCATTTGAAGATATGTGTGCAACCATCTTTAGTAGTAAAATGGCTGGAATAAAATTGATGGAAAAAATGTGGGGGGTGGGAATTAAATGGTTCAACTCTGCAAGATCTTGCCTGGGCAGCTTGTTGCATCCGAATAGGGGCGGCTAAACGTGATTTGGTATTGATGCACTGGTTGTTCTTCGGGCAATTGTACGTGCAAGTGGTTTGCCCTGGAATGTAATAAGATGTACTGCAAATGTAAGGGTGACCTTAAAAGGCAGAACCCTTGCAACCTTATTAGTACATGAAAACGTCACCAATGATGAAGAGAAACAAACGCACCATATTCTAGACGAGTAGTTCAAAGATGACTAGTTCCTTAATTATCAAGATGTTTTCTATAGCTAAAATGAGATGTTGGAATGCCATGAAAAAAATTACATTCCTATTGTCTTGGAATATTAATTTATGTATTAACCAGTGATAGAAGGATCAAGTTTGAGCCATTCTATAGCCTAGTTCGACGTTTACAAATGATATTAAGGCTACCTACATCATACAATCCTTTTTTGACCCGCAGGCAAATAACACGTCGAGGAAAAGTCACATGGACTGGTTATGACGTAATCGGGATGCAACTCCGTTGTATCACTGATAGAAAGACAAGGTTTGGGCCATTATTTAGCTTAATTCGAGGACTACGAATGATATACGGGCTCCCAAAGTCGTATGACCTTTTTCTGACCCGCAGGGAAGCCACATGTCGAGGAAACGCCACAAAGACATAATATAATGTAATATTCATCGGGACTATAAGTGACAGAAGGACAAGATTTGGACCATTCTTTAGCTTAATTCGAGAACTACAAAAATGATTTTATGGTTCCCAAAGTCGTATGACGTTTCTTTTACATGCTATGTCGAAAAAACCTGTAAATGACGCCTTTTTGACGTCATAAAAAATTTTGTTCAATATTTAGCGTCTGGCACTCATCGGATTTGGGTTTGGAATGATAAAGTACTGCAGGAAATGTCAAAATACATTATATATGTCACAAAACAAGGTACACCTGCTTGTAGCCCGGACTGGGCAAGTACACTGTACTCGGGGAAACCACTGCAAAAAAGCACACACAAAAAAAACACAAACAATGCAAAGAAGAGGAAGTGGATCCCAATCAAAGAATATTACAACTCGCCTCCCAAGCCAAGTATAAAAACGGACTTGGAAAGATAACATTTATCATAAAATACTTACCTTTCATTTAGCTAAATAATTGTTTATTTATGCTTCCACAATGCCTCTCCAGATCACCACCCTGCTTATCTCCCAGCAGGCACTGCCACCTGTTCCTTCACTAACATTTGGCGAGCAAACGCCGAGCAATCCGGTTCGGAGAGTGGGGACGGGGGACGGGGATGCGTTAACACTAAAAGTAAGCATTTTGAAATAAATAAAAAAAATTAATACTATTTTTAAAATAGCGTATTCGCTTTCATCCCAAAATACTTCCTTTAGCTATTGGCTGACTGTGTCCAATTGGAGTTGGGTCTAGCCAAATCCTGAGCTAAAATGCCCAGAAAATACCTGTAATTTCTAACAAGTACGTATAGTTGCGGCGTACAAAGAGCTCCAACAATTAGACTGGAGCTACTGCCAGTTTTATCCTAATTTTGAGTCGGAAAGGTTTGAGGTGCTTGATGTGTAGGCAGTACCAAACTTGGAACAAATATGCAAGTCTTAAGCTGCGCAACCAGTCCTGTTGGGTCAAAGGTCATCTTATATATTTAGAAAAGTCACCGTTTTAAGAAAAGTAGTGTGCCGGCAAATTTTTTCTCCCAAACAATTCATATTGGTGTTTTAAAAATTCACGATGGTTAAGAATGCAACTTTCAAGTCAATAAATCGATTAAGAATCGATTAATATCGATTAAAAGTCACCAATTTACTTAAATTTGAGTACCCGAAAAATTCTCTCACCAAAAGATTCCTTAAGATGTGTAGAAAGAGAATTGACACTTAAGAATGGAAAAAAAGTGGTCAATAAGTGGCTTAAGAACAGTTTAAAGTCAAAGGTTACACTAAATATTTCAAAAGTCATCATTTTGTCCAAATTTGCGTGTTGGCAATTTTGTTCTCCCAAACAACTCGTCTTGGTGTATTAAAAAATACGCGATACTTAAGAATGCAACTTTCAAGTCAATAAATCTATTAAGAATCAATTAATATCGATTAAAAGTCACCAACTTACCTAAATTTGAGTACCCGAAAAATTCTTTCACCAAATTCTTTGTACATAGGTACCCACCTGAAACATTGATTCATTTTTTCTTTGACAGGCAGTTTTTACCCATGTTACTGACAGCCGTAATGTGTTCCTTCATATTCTTATCAACAACACCATTTACATCTCGCTACAACACCATCACCAATGAATATGGTCCTGCTGTGCCGTAAGCAAGCTGAGACTATTTCTTGTAAAGGCAGCCCTGAGTGATGCCAGTGCTTGTAACTCATAACACATCGATTCGGGGATATGTCATAATTACTCTTGTATTGGTACGGCTACACTGATTTGGCAAATTCCCATAAATGGAAATCGACCAAACTCATCCGTCAATCAGCTTTTCCCTTGGAAATGCCATTTTCCGTCCCATCACATTACTTCACACATCCAGGAAGTCATTTTTGAAGGAAGAACTGGTTTAATTGTAGACCATGAGAAAAGGGGGTTCTGTGTAACAACTTCTGTTAACGTCGCCGAGGATGAGGGAAGTTTGGACTTTTCCAGGTAAAGCCACAAGGTGCAGACCGGACATTGAACTCTTATTCTCTCAATGCTCTACTACCGTGGCAAGGGCTTAGCTGACAATAGGAAGCCGAGTCGTGTTTGGCCTCTGGCTTTTGGCACGAAACTCCGCTGGAAAAAATCAGGGTTACACGAGACCAGTCTTAGCAAAGTGAATGTATCCGTCTACCCTGGTAACGAGCCAACCATCACCAAAGCCTCGAAAAATATAGTTTTCCCTTTCATCCGAAAATACTTCCTTTTGGCTATAGGCTAAATATCGTTTATTCTTAACAAGTACAAAACTGGACTGGTGTTAGCTAGCTGAAAAGGAGAAACTAATGGAATGAAGCCCCAAACAAGCAGTAGTTTCTTCTTCTTTTCAGCTTGCTGAAACCAGTCCGGTTTTTACTGCTATCCTAAAATATCTGTATTTTATACTTTCCGTCTTGAAATGCTTTCTGTTGCAGCCTTTAATTAAATTTCCTTGCTCCAAGCCCATGGAATGGTGCTCCCTGGGTTGCATGACCGCCGCTAAACTGCGCCTGTTTCCCGCTCTTTCGCACAATTTGTTTGGGACGCTACGGGAGACAGTCACATCGTTTTTTTGTCTCTCAATCATAATGGAGACATTGGCCTCTTCCAAACTACTATCATACCCGGGAAAAGAAGGGTGTGAAGTGTGCACGTCGTTTAAACTTGGAGACCCACATCCACTCTGCAGGCAATGCAGAATTTGTGGTTTTGCTTCTCATCAATGTGCCAAATATTGTGAGGATGTGGGTGGACATTTAATGGCGGCCATTGAAGCAACATGGGTCAGATCCGATCGATGAAACGTGTTACGCAAGATCAAAAAGCAAGCACGATGGCCAGTTTGGATCAGTCGTGCAGCAACCTGATTGGTGACGATCACGGCGACTCAGTCATTTCTTCGCACACACCACCTGGATCGCCGACCCGTACTGCGTGCAGATTAGGTAAGCGACCAACTTTCGATGTTTACGAGTCATCTCCTAAAAGACAGAAGTGTGTCACCTATGAGTCTGCGACTGAGTTGGGTAGCTTGGGCCCCCCCAAAGGGTGGTCAACCAGTCGGCACACATCGAACAGTCGGGGCTGACTCAAACCCTTTCTCCACGTGCCATTGGAAGAGCTGTAGAGCGTTCGGCATAGCCAGCGAACCAGTCAGCAGCAGTCGGCCGACAGTGGGACTCGCAGGCACTCACGGGTCGTAGTGCCAGTCGGGGACTAGGGTACCAGTCGCAGAGGAGCGGTGCGGGCACTCAGGATTTGATGGACTAGAATGCATAGCTGGCTTAGGAACAAGAAAGAGGCCCTGTAAGGAAACAGTGGAACTGGCCGTATTACGGAGTGGAATACTGCACAGTCGAGCAATTTTCATAGCCAACATCAATATCAAGCCTGGTCACTACGCACCTGTGCCCAAGGCCCCTCCACCCGTTTCGGGAGTGGACGGGGATCGGAATGTTGATCGTCAAGAAGTGAATGGTTTAGCGGGCGAGGATGTGTTTGGCAATAAATCTGTGACATCTGTAATGCCGGAACATGAGGCGATTGAGTGGAAGTGGGTGGTGGGGGAGGTGTAAAATTCACTACCATACCTGTTCTGCCCCAAAGTGACACTCACAACCCCTAAGGAAGGGGGCCCACCGGCATTTTCTTCGCTAATGAGGATCATGATCAGAATATGCCATCGGACCTACCACAATCCCAAGTGTTCATTTGTCAGTTATTGATGATGGGAGGATCCCTCAGAGACAAGGGAACAATATAATTAATGGGTAAGCCAGACCTTAGCAAGGGTCTATTCTTCTTTACCCTGGGTAACGCATATACCCCGAAGGTACGATACTACCGCACTTTCGAGGATACTGAATATGTCCCAATTGACGTCCGCATGGATATGGACTCCTCCTTGGCTAAGCCAACAGTGGTTAAAATAGCAACGTTCCAATATAAGGATGAGGAGAAAGTGGTGAGGGCTAGTCTGCGAGCAACTTTTACTGCCGACTTGGCATACACAACAGTGACAGCCAACCTTAAGAATTTCCTGGTGGCCCCCGTGGACGAACGAAACCTTTCGGATAGGGAGAATACTGTAAAACTCATGAGAAAAGCGTCCGAGTTTCACGCAGGTGCGCTCAACTAGAGCACTCGGGACTTTTTAGAAATGCTTAACTTAACGGAGCAAAGGAACAAGACACACTGAAACACAGCACTACAACGTTGGTATACTGCCCTAACGTAGCTCCTAATTAAAATAAATTGTTTTAATTATCCTATTGATACATCTTCACCTTTCATTTAAGCCCAATTATATCAGTGGATCTTAACTGGAATTAACATTGCACCTGTTTAAAGTCATGAATTATACTGCACGTATCACTATAGCATACATCAACGGCCTAATAGAATTTATTTGACGAATTTCGCTCAGAAGGGTTAATTTTAGAAAAAATACGAATAGGACCTTTTTCGATGGAAATTTTATTCTAAACATGATTGGTAACCAGTTTATTTTCAATCGGATGAAAAGTTGAGATGCTAGAAGCAGAAAACTATTTTTTGGTGTCCCTTTTTGTACGCCATCTTCAACTTTTATTTATTTAATCATTGGAACGCCCAAAAGAACAATAAATGCAATGTCATAAGCACACATTTTCTAAACAAAGACAAGAAAAAGCAAGCAAAATAATAAAAAAAAAAATTAACAATTCAGCAAATACGGCTGCTTTTCTGAGACTGACAAGTCTTTTCTGAACTTTGCAGCAAAGTATACGTCACTTGTAGAAAAGACATCATAGCCCAAATCATTACAGTCAATGATGGAGCAGGGGAAGAATGACCCCGCCAGCATTTTCTTGTTACACTGGTAGCGCTTGATCGTTCTGGCATGATCATGACTACCCACAAAATCCAGGGCGGCAAAAAAATCAGAAGGATACATTAGAGTGCAGTCATTCCAAATACGGAAAAAGACTTGCAAGCAGTGCATTATCCTTCTGTTGGCTGAAGATTGCCATTTCAATTTGTTATACGTATCACTGACACAGGCATCTCTTTGATATGCACCATATACCACCATGCACCATTATCCTTCTGTTGGCTGAAGATTGCCATTTCAATTTGTTATACGTATCACTGACACAGGCATCTCTTTGATATGCACCATATACCATCACACGCAGCCCTACACATCACACATCGCTTCCGGGCTTAGGAGGAGAAATTTGACTTGGCGCCAGACAGATTCGGATTCATCAAGTTACGGTAGAACCACCCGGTGTTTAAATGTCTCATCACTTTCCGCTGAAAGTTATTATTATTTTTTCTTCAAATCTATTTATGACTACAGCATGTGTGAGTGACGTGAGTCTCCGACAGTCTGTGACTTGAGAGATTTAAATTAGCACTATTACCTATTGAAAAGCGAACGAAAATACCGTTTCGAAACCTAGCGCCAGTGAAGTTGTTAACCTTTATAGCTTGCTCCCAGATGCACGGAGTCGTACGGAATTTCCACTAAATAATTAAGGAGGATTGTGGCTTTTTGTTTCGTTAAAGGAATGGTGCAATGCAGTACTAAATAAATAGCGCTAGATGTTGCCAGATTCTGCATATTTTCAATCGGTGATAGTGCCACTTTGAGAACCAAGACGCAAGTATAGTGAAGTGCCTTTCTACGACTGTTTTTCTTTAAAATGTGTGAAATGCCATCCGCCAAAAAATATATTTGTGATTTACCACTCACTTATGTGGTTGGCAGGAATTCGGTACGGTGCCCCCAAGAAACACGCTCATATTACTCTTCCTACGACTGTAGTTGTATGTGTGAAGTTCATAGTTGTGTGTGTCAAGTATGAAGTTCATAGATTTAATTAAGAAGTTCACAGATCTAAGTGAGAAGTTCACGATTGTATGTGTGAAGTATAAAGTTCATAGACATAACCAAAAGCGTCATAAAAGAGTGCCAGTAGGGTTCATGGTCATGACCGTATACAGCCAAATGTAGAACGACTTGTTATAACTATTTTTCTGATAACGCCAGGGGTCGAATTTCCAAATTTTGAACCAGGTGCAAGTTTGCACCCCAAATCTGTTACTGGGGTGCAAAAAAGTCTTTGGAGTGCAAAATCAAAATGTAAACCAACACTGTGGTCTCCTAATTTATAGCCATTGAAAATTCTAACATTCAGCATCTCAATAATATGTACTGTTTTCCTGCACTTTGCTTAAAACTCACTTAACTTCACTATTCAACTGAAAACCTATACATATAGTTTAATGAAATGTAGTGAAAAATGGACTTTTAACTTCTTTGGAAGGAATGGTATAACAGGAAATCTGATTCCAAGCAGTTTAAAATGCCGCAAACCGCAAGTCTGTAGCTTGTGCTGTTCAAAAAGTTATGAAAATTCAAGTTTGGTGTGCAATTTTGCACTCCAAGAGTTGCTTCTAGAGTGCAAAGTGCGATTTTGGAGTGCAATTTGCCCCTGTGCATCCGAATATTTCGACCCCTGTAACGCACGTAAAAAATACGTTATATTGGATTTAACCTAATAGGTAGGTGTCGAAAAACACCACTCGCACTAGGACTAGTCCAAGCATGCGGCTCCTCCACGTGCGACAGCGATCCACGAGTGTGAAGCGGGAAAGCAGAGTGCCACTGCAAACTAACACCAACTCAGTTAGAAATCGCGTGTTTTGCTTCCTGACTCAATACCAGTTCACCCGTGCGATTAAAAACTGATGCCTCTTAGTGTTTCTTTTGTAAAATAAGATTTTGGCGATGGCCTAGATGTGGGAACGATACCCACACCTTCTCTCTCAGAAGACTTTGTGACGAGGGATGGAATACGAAGTGATAGTTACAACTTGGACACTCCCACATGTGTACATTTATTAGCTCCTGATATAACTGAACTTCATAGATGTTAGAAGTTCATAATTGTATGTGTGAAGTATGAAGTTCATAGACAGAGCGACGAAGTTCAGTTATATGTCCAAAGTTCTCAGTAGTATGTGTGAACAGTGAAGTGAGGGCCACCCTACGATTCTTTCCTTCCTGGGCATCAACATTTCGACTGGAGAATCCTTTGATTCAACAAACTGACAAATCGAATGTAATTGCAAGGTTTCCTTATATGTTATAAGGCTTGGCAATATAATTTTAACATGTCAGTCACTTAGCCTCCGATTCTGCCACCTGTTGCAGAAACGCCAAAAAACTGCTCCAGCATGCGGACTGAAGTATGAAATGTACTCGTGTGCGTGAGACGCGGATTTTAAACTTAAAACACTGCATTGACACTAAATTATTAAAGTTTAACAACAATGGCTTCATGCTACGTACCTCTTTGTCCATTCGACGTCAAAACAAAGACACTTGAGGTTTAATTTCATGAATTTCAACCAGAAGTAGAACCAAGGTACATGTGCATTGCACTGTGTATTGCACTATGACATTTTTTATTCTCATTAAAAATGTTTTAAACGATCCTTTGACGTGGGAATAAATCGTCTGAAGACTTCAAGGATAGTCACTGTTACCGTAAAATCATGTTCGTTTAGTGCTGCAACACCGGGAAATGAAATAATGGAAAGATTACCATGTTCTTGTGCGCCCCGCTAACACTAATGTTAGCTGTCGACGCCTCGGGCACTCATGGTCTCAGCTGCAGAAGAACTGCTCGCTGTTGGTCTAGACATTCCTCTGTTAATGACCTTCCCATGCGTGCTCTCGTCTCTGCTGGGATACCAGCGAAACTTGAACCTATTGGGCTAGACTGTGAGAACGGCATGTGCCCAGATGGCATCTCGTTGATTTGTTGGGTGGGTGGACGCCAGCTTGTGTGGGATTTTACCTGTACGGATTGCTTGGCCCCTTCCTACCTACATGACACTGCTGCTGAGCCTCTGAGTGCTGCTTCTGCTGCAGAAGTTAGGAAAGCAACTAAGTGCCGGTACGAGTACTTGAGCAACCGCTACGTGTTCTGCTCTGTTACCATCGAGACCGTTGGTTCGATTGGGTGCCAGGGTCTCTCTCTGCTTCACACTATTGACCGCAGGATAACCAATGCTAGAAGGAAGGGCCATGGCCTATCTGATTCAACGGATCAGTGTTTCAGTTCGACGAGGAAATGCCGCCTCTATCCTTAATACTATTCCTGTTACGGGAGTTTTTGACAATCTTAGATGACACGGCTTGATTGCTACGTGAAACCAGCGCCAACTGTTATAGCCGTTGGTGACAGTGAAACAGAGCGTTAAGACTTAATTTATACATTGGACTGTTTCACAAGATTTTGTACAGGCACACAATCTTGAATCCTGTCGACTACCTTGTCTTTCCTGACTACGTGGGGAGGCATGATCTCAGTGCAGAACAAATGTTCTGGCCAATTCTTTATTTCTTATAAACTATTTGTGACTGGAATGAATTAAAATGAAGCTGTACAAAATCAAAACTTTATTGCATTCAGCAAAAGTTTGGCTGCTCAGCATACTTTTACACCAGTTCTACCATATACCCAAGGCCAGTTGAGATAGTAGCTGCGTTCCTGGCTCCACTCCAGGCCCATCAGCTTTATACTCTTCCGGCATTAGTTAGTGATTGGTGACTGACACGCCACGAGTCGTCTAGTACCGTACGGCCTGAGAAAGAGGATTGGTATCTGAACAAAATGTATGTGTAAAAAATCGTAGTTTATTCAGCTACTTGGTAAACTTGAAACATAATACGAATAACGATGAAATTGTGAGATCTGGCGCCTTCTGAGAGGGTCTCCCGCATACACTTTGTTCATATACCAATTCCCTATACTACTATACTAGGACTATACTACTATTCCAAGGTCTTTGCCAATTCCCCTTGGTCCTCAGGCCA
>JAHWFP010029422.1:0-17890 GCA_023313725.1 Lithobius niger
ATTTTGAAGGTTTTTTCGACAGCTTTTCGTTGGTGTAAACCACAAGTTCCTAGCGCTAACTGTTTAGAGGCTATGAGAGAAAATGTGAAAGGAGAGGAGATTCCTTTGTTAAAACCAGAATTTCCACATCTGTGCACTTCCAAGTCCGTGTAAATATACCTGCATTTATTAAGAAACTTAACTTGGATAAAAATATGAATCGTTGTAAACTGAGTTCTTTTAAACTTTAGTTTAAAGGTTTATTGATTTGGTACATTTGTGTTCGGTGTTCGGCTTATTTAAGGTTTGTTCGGTTTGGTTCGGTTCGGCAAAAAAATTGTTGTTCGCTACAGTCTTAGTAATTACTGGAGTAGAACACTTTACAGTTGAGTGCTGATTGGTTCACGCTGTTTGGTTCATTTGATTAGCGTTTAGAACGCCTTTAACTAAGTGCCGCCATCTTGTTCTAAACATTGCGTTCGATTGAGTCAAAAGTACATGCAGTACATTAGGGCTGCAACAATTTTGAAGTATGCAACGCTTTGCTCAGATGCTTGTCCGTCTGGGCTGCAAAAATCTTTTAGCATGCATGCTTCACTTAGCTAGGTTTAAAAACGTCGCATCGCTTACTTTGAAAATTAAGTTCAAGGTCATGTTCACAACTGTTATGCTCAATTTCAAAAGAACAGATATTCGTCCCCACAATATCTTCGCAAATTTTCGACAGTCAGGTTTTTCTGGGATTGGAGGAGCTCTGTCAATTTCTTTTCTTCAGGCGACTACTAAACAGCTGACGAGTGGTCGCGACAAAGAAAGCGTTGTTGTAGTAGCCTGAAGAAGCCAGTCGACTGAGCTCCTCCAACCCCAGAAAACCTTACTGTCGAAAATTTGTGTACATATTGTGGTGAAGTATACCTTATTTCTTTAAAACTGAACGTTACAGTTGTGAAGATCAATTTGAGCTAGTTTTGTGTATTGAAAGCAAAAAATCTTAAATCATATTATTCGTCACATTGACTAAGGGCTTGGGATGAATCCTGGAAGCAAAATTCCTATTTAAAAATAGTTTAATTCAGAATTAAAAAAAAAAAACTGTCACATTACCAAATATCAAAGTTCGGTAAGACATTTACTTTTCAGTCAAACTAATCGGAAAGAAAATTGTTTGCAAACCGTAAATTTTTAAACACACCTAAAATGACATATTTTCCATCATATTTAGTATCAACAAAACAATATAGATCTAAAAAAATGTATCGTCTAAAACTGGTTGAACTTGAGGAAAAACCTGTCCTGCAGGTTTCTGAAGCACTTTTTTTGTGTCTGAGCACATCCCATTTAAATTGCATTTCTGAAGCATGGAGGTACTAGGATTGAGCAAGCAAAGCGTGCAATTTCTGTCTATGTTAAGCCCTTTCAAAATTACATGAACTCTATATGAACAGCAGATATTCTAAGAAATGTGATGAAGAAATTGTAAGCAATAACTGCAGTTAGCTTGCATCTTAATAATTAGTACATGGATTTTGTGGTGACTGTGGTTCGAATAAAACAAGCCTGGATCGACATCAATAGAGTGAGCAATGTGAATATGCCTTGTTCGATGTTGGCTAGAAACAAGTCACCTTGAGCAAAAATGGCGGGAAATGTTAGCAGACCCATGCCTTTAGTAAATGAAAGCTCCAGTTGCGACTGATGCTCCATGTGAATTGACATACAGCTTGATAAAGTTGCTTCCACTAATTCCTTGGGGTCTGGGGTGCATTCTCGGTAAATTTCCAGCATACGTAGGGTTAACATTTGCATCATTTTTTGAAGTTGTTTAGGCCTAAACCTAAACTTTAAATTTGCATTGAAACACTTCTGTGAATACAGCAGAATAAAGTTCTTGCCATTACTCCCTCATTAGTGTTGTTTTTCTTTTTGCATTTCAGGTCTCTTGAAGATGAAAAAAAAGCCAAAATGGGCGTGATTGAATGTGTCAATCATAAAATCGTGGAGCCTTTCCATGTCCTGTATGAGAAAGAAGGTCAGTAGACGCAAAAACTATAGGTTTTTGGTAGGGATGGACGATGCTCTAAAAATTTTAGCGGAACCGTGTATGCAACCTTACTCTAACTCTGCACGTTTCTTGCGATCCATATTTGAAAAAGTCTAATCCGGTGAAATCATAATTGTTGATGCATGTTGGCTTTTTTGGGCTGTATCGGATCATCGGCATCAGTTATAATCAGCAGATGTTAACCCTTTCGAGCCTAACGAAAAAGCCTGTGGCGAAAACATGGCCTCCATGAACAAGTTGCATGCCTCACGAAAATAAATTGTAAAAAAAAAAACTATGCGGTCTAGGAGTATAAAAATTCGCAGTTGTAATAATTATACTGTAAATTATTGACCAGAAATATAATTGGGACCATCGCCCTACGTTTTCATTATTAAAAAAAATCCTGAAGTTCGACTACGTGAATGGCGCCAACGAAAGTTTCAACTTAACAGTACGCTGAATGATTACATCCTGTTGATATTCTTCCGTCACAACACCTGTTATTACTTCCAAAATCATTATTTCAAGTTTTATTACCGTAAAAATAGTTTAACCCTTTTAGGCCTAAGCGACGATATGTCATCGTTGCAATTCCATTGCGGAAACGATGATGTAGCGTTCGCCCGATTCAGCCGAGTTCTACACCCTGTTAAAAAAAAAAAATCCTATTGCGTACATCGGAGGCCTAACTCCGATTGAATTAGGTAATTTGGAACGTACATTTTCGGTTTATTTAGGTTAATTTAATATCATCTTTTTATTACCTTAAGTTAATGTTATTGTTGGCATCGTCGCCAAAATGGATGTGAAATTGCGTTTATTGCTAAAAATAGCCCTTGGTTCAAACGATCGTATCTCCGGAACGACGCAACGTTACAGCCGCCATCTTGGTCGCGTTCAAGAGAGGGGATTCCCAATTTTCTGGCCCGCGAAAAATGACTTCATTAACTCCAACATCGCTGCCTCTATTCCTCCAATAAACTGTCCTGTTTCAGCGGCCGTTGTTCAAAAGCTTCGGCCTCGCGAGCGCTGATTGGCTCGTTCGCGGCACGTGCCCCTTCGGCCGTTCGCGAGTGACGTCACGCGAAGCGAGTCAAGGTCGCAGCCATTGGCGCTAGCAGGAGCACATCGTATTGCGGGCAGCCGGTCATTATGGCGTCCGGCAACAATTTGGTAGTGAGCTGTAATCGATGGTGAATCTCGAAGAAATAAACCAACTTTTAACTATTTTTACGGTAATAAAACATAAAATAATGATTTCGGAAGTAATAACACGCGTTTTGGCAGAAGAATATCATGTGGATGTTATCATTCTGAGTACTGTAAGTTGAAACTTTCGTTAGCGCTGTTCACGTAGTGTAACTTCAGAATTTTTTTAAATAATGAAAACGTAGGACGATGGTCCCAATTATATTTCTGGTCAATAATTTACAATATAATTATTACGTCCGCGAATTTTTATACTTCTAGACCGCATAGTTTTTTTATTACAATTAATTTTCGTGAGGCATGCAACTTGTTCATAGCAGCCATAGGCTTTCTCGCTCGAGAATTGAAAAAATGACGTAGGCCTAAAAGGGTTAAAGTTGCGTTATTCCTTCAAAATTCGCGATTGTCGAAGGTCTGCTTCCAACTCGCGTAGGACAACCATTGTAACCGGCTGCCCGCAATGCGACGCACTCCTGTTAGCACCAATGAATGTGACCTTCACTTGGATCGCATGACATCGCTTGTGAACGGCCGAAGAGTCACGTGCCGCAAGCGAACCAATCGGCGCTCGCGATGCCGAAGCGTTTGAACAAAACCCGTTGAAATGGTTCATTTGATTCGAGGAATACAGGCAGTGATATGGGGGTTGATGACCTCATTTTTCGTGGGGTAGAAAATTGGGAATCCCCTCGCTCGAACGCGACTAGATGGCGGCTGTATGTTGCGTTGTTCCGGAGATATCTGAGGGCTATTTTCAGCAAACAAACGGCAATTTTCACGTAGATTTTGGCCATGATGCCTATAATAACATTTATTAAGGTAATAAAAAGATATTAAATTTTATTAATTGAAATTAACCGAAAATATACGTTCCAAAATAACTAAGTCAATCGGAATTACACCTCCGACGTACGCAATTGGATTTTTTTTTTTAACAGTGCGGTGAAATGGGCGAACGATATATCGTCGTTTGGGTTTTTTGGCAGCGGAATTGCAATGAAGATATATCGTCGCTTAGGCTCAAAAGGGTTAAAACATCGGAAGTCCACAAATTTATTAATCATTTTGCCTTGTAACCTATTTCTAGGAGCTAAATTTTAGGCCTACAGAAAATTTTACTTTTATTTCTGAAATCCTCCTAATTATTTTTTACACAATGAAAAATGAAACATAGTTTCACTTGACATTCTACACATCGTACCACGAGTTATCAGAATCGGATATCGGCCCATGTTTTTTCAACGTCGGATTCTGCATTTGAGCACGTCGGTGCAGCCCTAATGATGATTACTCTAATATTTGACCGATTTTAACATTCCAGTATACCAAATTTGTCTCAACAAGCGCTATCCGATGGTGCAAATTAAGAACCACTTGCTCACACCGTTTTTAGTAATATTTTAAAAACTGAAATACCATTTGTTCACGTTGACCCACACTGTCAACCTTGAAATTGGCAGTGGTAACGACAGACGTGATAGTAGGAAAGTTAACTCGTTTTTACACAATTACCACAATTCGGACAAAAAACACATCAGATCTGTTTAAATACACTTGAATTTTCTGTGAAATTCCAACCGTCTATCTTCATCCGAAGCGCACTCTACAAAATACAGTTCGTTAGTCGTTACATCTCTTCTCGGATTTCAAACAATACGCTGCCGCCGGTCCAACCACTGATCTACATTCCATGTTTCGTTCAATCTGGATGTTTCATTCTGGGACAATGCCAATGCAGTCCAAGTGGGTCCCAGTGAGGTGCATGAAGAGAACTGGTTTTCTTCTGAACCGTTTGATGGCCAGGGATTCATGACTCTTCGTCCTAACAACTGGAAAAGAGCCTTACAAAAAAGCTGCATTTCACCAAATACTCGGAACGTTGTTCAAAACGCTACTCTTCTGTTTCAAAACTTTGATCGATTCAGCTCGATTTAAAATTATTTACTCGCACACTCCAGCCTTAGCTCCAAGTGGGCATTTTAATACATGAACGCTCAAGCTGTTGGGCGAAAGGTGTTACTAGGAATAGATCTAATCTGAACCGGGTCTGAAGACGGTTTTTTAGGATTCAGATTCAATTCGTATTCGGCAAAATTTTTGATATCTAGACAAATTTTCATTAACTTTGCTAAATTTTGGCTGATTCCGACATTCAATTTACCACTCGAAGTGTGTTTTCGCCAGCTTTCCAATGAGGTAATTTCAAATTACTAGCATAAACTGTTCAGAAATATGAGGGGGAAAAACCTCTGAACAAGTTGTGAAAGTGTGTACGCAAGTCTTTAAACTTTACTCGGCTAGAGAGAAAATTGAGTCTGTATAAAATGCATTGACCTGAAACAATCAACGAAGGTTTTATTTTGGATTCGGTTATTATTCGGATCTGATTCACCAAATCCTGTAATTATTCGGATCGATCCTGATTTACTGTAGTAAAAGTAGATTTGGCCAATCCGTACGGCGTAGTGATTCTTAATGGTTTTGCATCTTGTGGGCTTGTGGCCAATTTAATTTCTTTTATGCAGTTCATATGCTGTCTGGTTTACTTTTTGATAATTAAAAGAAACAGACCAACTGTAAAGGTTGGTAGCCCAACTAACCACATGATCCTTTACAAGATTGCTTTGTTGTAGAAGTGGTTCGGTAGTTTCCATGTGAAATACTTAAACTGAACCGAAAACTCACTGTTTGTTACAGCCATAGTCAGTGACTGTAGGGTGGCCAGTGTCGCGCACGACAGTTATGTTCCGTTTTCTTTCCGAAAGTTAACAATTTTACACCGGATTTAGATTAACAGAAAAAAAAAGTACACATTTGTCTTTTCTCAATTGAATTACACTACCAACTCAATTTGAAATGGACGAAAAATCTAAATGAATTTTGTGGTTTGTTGAATGAATGTATGCTTCCTGTTTCAACACAACAGGAAAGTGAGAAACTAATTACTATATTGTGTGTTTCAGGAGAATTCTCAGCACAGTTCAAGTTCACCGTTTTGCTGATGCCAAGCGGTTCTCACAAGATCACTGGCTTACCTGTGGATCTTGATCTTTATACAACAGATTTTTCTCTGGATGACCCAGAACTAAAGGTACGAACATTTTCTATCTTTCCATTGTAAGCGCTGATTGAATATGATGTCCATCTCCATACTTAACAGGTATTCTCACCGTTTCTAGTGTTTGGTTGTAAGGCAAAGATAGAATTTTTACGCGATTTAACATTTTGGCTTTCCACGACAGGATCCATGACACCAAATATGGTAGTCAATATACACATGACCATGTTTTATTAGTTTCCAAGACAGTCTTTCTGAAGAAAAAAAAAACAGGGCTGAGAATTCTTCCCATGGTGTTTTTTCGGTGTTTTTTTTTTACGAAAATGCCTTATCCCTGAAAAAAAAATATAGGAAACTTAACTATTTTAATTGTTTGAAACCTATTTTTACTGAAAAACAATCCTCACCAGATAGAATTTCACAGAATTCCATGACAATGCCATTTTCCCCAAAAAAAACTTCAGAATCCCTTAAAATTCCCCCATCAGTAACTGGTCACAAAATTAAGTTTGAGTACTGCAGGAACAAAAGAAGTAATATTTGTTTTTGAATTTTTGTCAGAAGTGTCCAAATCCATAAATTGCCCAAATTCTTATTTCATTTTGAAGTTTGTGTACATCATTTAAGTAGTTTATTTTGAGAGCTGTCAGTAGCTCCAACAGTTTTTTTTTTATTTAGCAAAGGCTAAATACGGGATACGGGGCCGTAATGATTTGTTAAACGCGACCAAATAAAATAATATTTGTATGTAAATAGACCCTGTAAAAACAAAGTAGACAGTTTAGAATTTGCTTATAGGAAGTTATAGTGAACTATGCTATGTGATCAACTCTATTGTTACTTAAGTTGTAAGCCCTATTAGAGTCTTATTACATTTGGGTCATTACTCTTTTATAAAGTCAACCTTTGTGCTTGGTTATATCAGTTGCTTGGTTATATATCAGTTGATTCGTTTGTTTCCAATCTGCAAGGTGTTTTCATGTCTATTCCAAAAATATTGCCTTCAAATTTTGTGTCCATTTTGTTAAACTATGCCTGTTCTAAACCCAGGCTTAAATACTACTCTATCATGTGCATGTCCGCTAGGTGATGCCATCACCGCTGGGCGTGCCACTCAGTAAACTGCCACTTTTCATTTCCATCCAAAAATACTTACCTTTAGGCCACGAAAAAAAATTTAGTTGGATCTCAGGCCCTGCCTGGTGGTCAAATTTACGCCTAGTCATCGCTGTTTATTTGCTAATGCAGGCTAAATTTATTACTGGAGAAGACAAAGCGATTCAGTTAACTGAAAATAAGTATCATTTAGCCTAACACAGCATTCAATTGTGCTTTATGTTAAGTTGCAACCACTTGCAACTGTAAAAATTAAGATCAAAGTGTTTTGGGCAGTTAAAACAGATTTAAGTTACTTCCGATGAAAAAATATAATAAAAGCCTGGTGGCCTGATTGCTTTGGGAATGAAAATGCCCGAGAACCAAACAAATTTCTTTTCTCGGCCTTATTTGGGTTAATTAGCATTTCTATTTATGCTTCATGCTTAAAGACCAACCCTTTCGAGCCTAAGCGTTGATATATCATCCGTCTCCAGCCAGACAGCTCCAGAATGCCCGACGAACGACAATTTGTCCACTCAGTTCTAAGCCCTGTTGAAAAAAATCCAGTTGTGTACATCTGAGGTGTAATTCCTATTGAATTAGGTACTTTGGAACGCATATTTTCGGTTAATTTAATTCAATATCGTCTTAAGATGTTTCTCTATGCTGATTCAAATATACATTACCTAAAACTTTATCATTCTTCCTGCTCCAATGCTGTTTCTCTAGAGATATAAGTTTGAGCCCGCCAGCCAAGCAGCCCAGTGTGCACCGTCCACTATAAAAGCGTTACGAGCGAACGTATGTCGTCTTGTCTTCTCTACAGTCTGAACTGGTCGCATGTGTTGTTTGTTCCTTCTGGAAGGTTAAGCCGTAGTCTGAACTACTGCTGTTCCTTTATTCTTTCTTCACCATGTCGCATGCCAAAGGCACACCAAGGGAAGCCTCTGCTCTGATTACACTTCCGCCGTTTTCACCTTCCCTAGTTTCGGTGGACATTCTTTCACCGCCTCTGCTATGATTTTCCACCCTTTCTGCAGCCTGATGTCATTCGCCCACGAACCATCCTTCAGGTGGTTCATGATCGCAATGCCCTTCGCCTACCAAAGGTGCCATTCTAGACACAACTACAACGTCGCCTGTTCCCTGCAGTCAGGTTGTGGCTCCGCCTCTGGATCTTCTTTCGCTTCAGTCTGAGCTCTGCAAGGCCAAGGCAGGGTTCAGACAAAATCTGGAAAACCTGGAGAACCTGAAAATCTCGGAAAATGAAAATGTAACCAAAATCTCAGGGAAAACGAGAATTTTTTTTGGAAAGGGAGGGAAATTTGAAAAAAAAATGCCTGTGTGTCTGAACTATAAGTTCCATTGAATCAAACAAAATCCTAGGCTAGTAGCAAATATTTTAATTTGTGCTTTAATAAGTTGTTTTAATTACTACTTCAATAAACCAAATCTCAACCAATATCTGTGATGAAAATGTCACGTCTGGACTACTCTCTGAACAGCTATTTTCTGGGCTGTTGGATTATTTTCATACAAACATTACTGGGGTCGAATTTCCAAATTTTGAACCAGGTGCAAATTTAAATTTAAATTTGCACCCCAAGTCTGTTACTGGGGTGCAAAAAATGTCTTTGGAGTGCAAAATCAAAATGTAAACCAACACTGTGGTCTCTGATTTTATAGCCATTGAAAATTCTAACATTCAGCATCTCAATAATATGTACTGTTTTCCTGCACTTTGCTTAAAACTCACTTAACTTCACTATTCAGCTGAAAAATAACCAAATGTAGTAATAAATGGAGTTTAACTTCTTTGGAAGGAATGGTGTAACAGGAAATCTAATTCCAAGCTGTTTAAAATGCCGCAAACTGCAAGTCTCTAGCTTGTGCGGTTCAAAAGTTATGAAAAATTGAACTTTGATGTGCAATTTTGCACTCCAAGAGTTGCTTCTGGAGTGCAAAGTGCGATTTGGAGTGCATTTTGCCCCTGTGCATCTGAATATTTCGACCCCTAACATTAGCTACTGCCTGTTTCCCTAACTAAACATCATGTAATCGAATTTGATTAGTGCTGCTATGGGCAACGTGTTGGGAATTGCAGGCTTTTCGAAGAATTTTCATGTTTGTGTGGATTTCGCAAAATCCTGGACTGCCATATTAACGAGTGATCGACAGGTAGGCAGGAATGCCACTTAGACTGATCGATTGGATATCTAATTACCTCCGGTTTTATTGACGTTACCTGTTCAGGAGTATCCTCCTTTGACGGATGCACCTGTTTGGCATTCTTCGGTTGTCGGTACTTCATCACAACGCCTCCTGATAAACTCATCGATAGATTGTTTGTCATCCTCGCTTCGTTTCCTCCTCGCCAACCTACGGGTGACGTCATCGTCACAATCTCCAAGGCTTATCTAGACAAGGGCGCCCCTCCATCGTTCGCTCTTGTACAAACGCAGTTTTGCTAAACTTAAAGTATGAATTCATTTCTAAGTCTATTTTAATTCTTAACAAACAGACGAAATTACTGTTCAGACACTTCCGAACGTGGTCAAGCGAAAAGTATGCCGTTGACGAAATTCAAGGCCATAGTATTAGTATTCACAATTACGACAGATTCGCCACTAGCCATTATAAATCTCCGTAGTGTCTCAAGTAGCAAAAATTTTGTCAGCATTTGCAACGGTTTAGGGCATGTGGTATCAAAGGGTGATAGCCTGAGATCGCCACAATGAAAGAATGCCCGTAGACGTCTCACGTTTGCTCAGGTGTGGGACGTCAGGTTTGTTGCGTACAAGCACTTGGACAAGCACAAGCACCTCTTACACACTTCGCCACATCGTCTGGTTGCTGCTTTTATTTTACTGGGTGGCAGGCTGTGGCACCACGTACAAGTGTGGAAGTCCATCACGTCGGATGCCTTTATCCTGTCCGCCCGTGAGAGGAATATTTGTGTTTCCATGCCTGGTGTGTGCACCGCGACAGACATCACTTAATCGACTCGTCGGCTATATAGCGGTACGTGGTCACGTTGGGTGCAGTGGTGCAGCACCATCTGAATGGATCCCGTGGCTGCGCCGATGGAAGTTTGTATAAATTTTTAGACTGAATTGTTTGCAGGGGGGTTAATGTATAGGACTATTTTAGGTTATGTAGCTGCGATGTCAAAGTTCCCCCGGGGATGGGATGGGGTTCCCCTATCCCGGCAGCCCTTGGTTAGGCGATTGGCCAACGTTATGTTCAACAAATGCCCCCCTCAGCCTAGGTTCGTAGTTATTTGAGTCTTTTGCTCGTTTCTTGTGGACGCTGCATCCGCCGAAGCGTCAGAGTTTAAAATTGTTGACCTACAAGGTGGTTACTCTAATGGCCATCGCCGCAGGGAATAGGGCTTGCGAGTTGACAAGGTTAGACTTGGAATGGTATGATATAACGGATCAGGAGGCTGTTTTCGTGGTGCGGGAACACAAGACGGCTCAGGCTGGTGTGCCTTGGCTGATCCTTCATCTTCGCCTACCTACGGAGCACCCCTTGGACGCGATCCGTTATGTTGTGGCCTACACTCACGGGACGACGGGGTTTCGAGATAAGCAATTCAGGGCGACACGGATGTGTCCGGGTTGGTTTTTTCTGTTTGTACGGCCTCACCATCCTATCACTGCGCAGACGATCGCGTGCTGGTTGTGTGGGGTCCTAAAGTCGGCTGGAGTGAAAATGGACCAATTTCGTGCCCATTCAGTGCAATCGGCTGTGGCATCCGCTGCAGCGGGGTGTGGGGCTTCGCCTGCTCAAATCATGGTGTTGGCAAACTGTGCCTCCCCCTCCGTTTTCAGCAGTCACTACAGCCAGGAATTGGGGCCAGAATTGGCCGGACAGATGGTACTGCGGATGCAGGTCAAGGGGCTTATGTAGTCTGGGTGAGCATGCTGGCCCCGCACCACATTTAGGATTCTATCCCTTAAGTAGCGCAGTGAGGAGGATTATAGGAAGGAGAACTGATGATGCTACCAGACGTTCTTGCTGGAGAATCTAAGTTCTAGTAGAATCCGACGAAACTGTGATAGTTTCACGCCCTGCCCGCTGCCTCTGGCGCGGGTGGGTCGGACCACCTGCAAAAGACAGTGGTGTGGAAGCGCGAAGGAAGCAGGGAGCGACGCGACCAGAGGTGACGCAAAAATTGCATAAATTAAAGGTACACTTAATGCAAAAGGGACATCCCATAAGTGACACAGTTACGTCGGATTCTACTCGGAGAACTTCGATTCTCCTGCGAGAACAAGTTCTCTGGTAGAATCATCATTTCTAGATGGAGACGCTAGCATCAGTTGGGAATCTCTGCAGCGATGGGAGTTTACTGTGTCCGTGGATTTGGAATATGTGTGCCTCCACATACTGCTTCACTCATCTGTTTTCCCTGTTCCAATTTGATTCCGGCAGCCCCATGTACCACTAGAGGTAATTCATTTCGGTCTGAGCACGACACCCCACGTTTCACATCTGTTGTTTTCTTTGTTATGGATTTTCTGCACAGTCACAAGATTCGTACCCACGTGTACTTGTACGACTAGCTGTTTATGGGTTTTTGTCCAGTACAGCTCCTTAGGAACTTTCTGTTTTGCCGTTCACGCTTCACAATGCTGGGTCAGGGCGTCAAAACTGCAGAATCAAAGTTCCTGCCATCTCAGTCCTTTCTGTTCTAGGAATGGAATTCGACTTGGCCAACTTCCTGATCGCCCCTCTCGGGAGAGTCCTGAAACTCTCTCTTCATTGAATGGTCTCCGCTCCCTGTCTTGGATGTCCGAAGGGACTTATAGCTTTTCATCGGCCAGCTGGACTCCTGCTAGTGCCTCTGTGCTTGGAGGACCAGGTCCATGTACTGGTACCGAAAGGACTGATGGTTCCCATAACTATCCTGGGAGGACCAAGCTCCTGTGACCAACCGTCAGTGGTGACTTCAAGAATGCAACCTGACAGTGGGTGTCCTGCGCCATTCCCTCCCCAATCCCCATTCTTCTGCTGTTCAGACCTCTCGACGTTGGGATGGGGAGCCCACATGGGTGAGCACACTACATCGGGCACCTAGTTGTCGGAGGCGATAACCCTTCACATCAACACTCTAAAATTCTGAGCCATTGTCTAAGGTGTCCACAAGTGGTCCTTGCTGTTTGCTAAGGAAGACTGTTGCTATCATACTACGGCTGTTACTTTTGAGAAAGTGTCCAACCTTTTCTCCTTCTGCCAAGGGTTTAACGTGATGCTTCTACACAGCCATGTAGTGGGGAAATTGAATGTGCTGGCCGACGAGCTGTTCATATCAGACAGCGTACCATCCACGGAATGGCAGTTGTCCTCCAGGATTTGCCAATCCATCTTCCTGAAGTGAGGAAACCATTAATAGACTTTTTCGCCACTGGCCACGACAAACAACTCCTGGTTGCGGTGACCAACAGCCTCAACATCCCTTCGGACGGGATGTTTGCATATGCCTTCCCTCCGTTTTCCCTCATTCAGAAGGTCCTGAAGAAGATACGGGTTTCCAACGGAAAATTTCTTGTGGTGGACCCGTTTTCCCGCCAGTTTCCTGATTCGTGGACCTGCTTTATCCCCTGCCGCTGACTTCGGCTCTCCTGTCCTAACACGAAGGCTGGACAAGGCTGGGGAAGTCGCAAGCTTGCGCCACCCGGTGGCAGACCAATGAAGTAGGATTTAAACGTTTTTAAGTACGGACACGAGCGTTATTTTAAACGAATAAGCAAAAAGTAAAGCTAAGTATTTCAGGATAAGCCAAACCTTAATTTATTTCTTTAAATTTCGTTTTCTCTTTTTTATTCAGTAGTTTGGCCTAAACAATGCTATTTTTAAACTGAATTAATACTACCTAGTCTGTGGGTGTACAGTACATGGTAAACCTTTCACGTGAGGATGCCCACAATTGTGGGTGAGAGGTCCATCAACCGTAAAGTTATATAGCCCTCAGACACGTGGTTAGGTTAATCCAGTTTGAATTTAAAGGGCATTGAAGTACAGTAGTGTATGTTTTAAGGTAGGGCTTTTCGTTGGACTGCAGGGCGGTACCGATACTGGATAGGCATGATCTGAAGTAGGCTTCTTTTTGGTGCGAATGTGATACAAGTCGAATAATTATTTAACGTTTGAAAGCTAAAGCATCATTTTTTCACTCCTAACAACTTGTGTAATGAACTATTTCTTTCTTGCAAACTTTGATATTGGTCACTTCCTAGGTTATTTGTGTTTGTTCAGTATGTCAAGTACCTGTATCAGTTTTGATTTGCCAGTACTTTGGGCACAAATCAACCCTCTTCTTGTCGGTCTCCAAGTTGCCTTTTGGCCCTATTTTCCAAAACGGTGACTAGCAATATAGGCTGATTCTTAAAACTGCAATATTTGGGGAACCGGCTGGTAAGTTAAAGAGAAAATCGGTTTGCAGTGTTGTGCTAAGATTTACAAGTGGTACATAATAAGTGATGCTGCAGTACCGTACTACTGTGCGGAAGAAAACTACGCTGCTGTAAATTCATAATTTTGAAAAACAATACATCGTGAAGATGTATGGAGCTACAAAGTCTTTTGATCTGGCATAGAAACAAGCAAATGGCTAGTGCTTTCTAAGACCTACTACCAACACAGCAACCGCTGGTGGACTGACATTTGACAGGATTGTTATCGGTATTTGATTTTTAAAAGTGGTATTTGAACAGTCTCGTTAACTCCACACAAAAATTTGTATTTCTTTTAGCAATTGGTAAATGCGTCTATTGGTCATAAGGCTGGTAAGAAGAAGAAAAAGAAGTCAAAGTTGGGCACCACGACGAGCGAGAGTGAAGGCGATAAGGCCGAGGACGAAAAACCCGAAGACTGAGTCGCTGCCAGGCTGCGATTGCTGCATTTATGGGGTGTATCTTGTTGGGAAGACAGTAACTGTACACAAAAACGTACAAATGGCGACGTTGTGGGCTAAAACCAGTCTAGTTGCGAGAATTTGGGTTTGATGGTGGGGAAGATGAGAAAACTAGGATCGATGCAATAATATTTTTTTTGGCTAACTAACCAAACAAATCAAATCACAGTTGGGGAGTTAATTGAATTGACTTGTACAGGTGTTTTTAAGTTTAGTTTTCTCTTTTGTCATTTAATTTTTTTAGGAAAAGAAAGCAAATATTAAATATAAAGAGGCGGAATGTATGAATAATGATTCACTGTTTAAGTTACGTTGTATCTTGAAAAGTGGAGCGAGAATGAATTTGTGACTGGACATAAAAGCCCATATTGCGGTCCAATAGAATGTGTGTGTCACTTCCTTTAATTTTACTCTATAATATTATTGTCAGTTTTAAACTGCAAGAAATTGTTTACTGCTGCTTATGGTCCATTAACTTTGGAAGGATCAAATGCTTTGACGGTTTGTCTTAGCTTTTAACTCAAAATTGACATACTGGTCATTTACGCTGTTAACTGGGACTAGCTGCATGTAAAGTGTAGCAGGATTTGATTTTAAGACTCAACAGTGTGTAAACTATTTAAACTGATAGTTTTTAGCGATATCATCATAATCGTGGGATAACTATGCGAAATTCCTAATAACAAACCACTTTAAACTAAATACAATTTAGTCAAGTTATTTAAGTTCCCAGTTAATGTTTCTTATACAACTTCCTTACACAGTAAATTACTATTATAACTTACTTTTGTCGAAAAGAATAATTTTTTTAACTATGCCGAGCAGTCATATAAACGGAACGTGCTATCATTTAACCAGCAGCAATCTGAGGTTTTAATTAACTTTTCGTTTTAAATAATCAATTATTGCTACAAGAATCACGTGGTTAATTCTTTGAATTGTTCTGTGCGGAATATTTTAAACCTACTAACGATCACCTGGAACCTGTACTTTTTGCAGTATTTTACAATATCATTTTGCAAGGAAACCTGTTGTAGTAACGTTTGAATTTTGATGGTTGGGAATCTACTTGCTGGAATAATACAAAATAGCGACAGTGTTTATGGAAGACGTTAGGTGTTTTGATCACTGGTATCAGTGTTTTTTTTTTTTAAAGGAGGGGGCTTAAAATTACCTAATATGTTTCAATAACTGGGAATATATATATTTTTTATACTTGCGACTTTCTGTAAAAGAGTTTTTTTTTGTAAAATATATTTTTAAATTAAGTTTGCTAAGTGTTAGAAAAATTTGGGAAATTTACATTTGCAACCCGAAAATTTTACTGTTGTCTTCAGAGGGTGGCTTGAAATTCTCCCCTTAAAAAACGTTAAAATTCTCGATAAGGAAAAAAAAGTTGTAAATATTGCAAAATTGCAGGGAGTATAGGTTCCTAACAACTGCACTGATTCAACTTTGAGTTCGCAGAAACTTAGAGTGAAATTTGGTATAGGTTCACTGCAATAAATAACAAAGCAGATTTTTGGCGTAGTTTGGTTTTCAGTTAAGAAGGCTAAACGATTAGCAATGCCATAATAAATGGTTAACCATTAAACTAGTAGTAGCCAACCTGCATATGAAGTGCGTCGTAGCTGTTTTAAGACATGAACAAATTGCTAGTTAAAAGATGGCATGTAAAATGGTTTGAAAAGTTTCCTATGGTTTGGAAAATTTTCCCAGCACAAATGCTACAAAGATACAAATAAAATCTGACAAGGTCCGACTTGGGTCGTGTTCAAACGTTTGACGATAAATAGGTTATTAGTGTAGATTTCATTGATTCTGAACATGGCATCTGTTCAAGAATGAATTTAAGTAATCTGGTGTTTACTACGATAACAATAATGGTATCTAAATTAACCAATTATAGGTGCTGGAATTTCCATTTTCAGTATTCCATACCTTGTCTTTTTCCTTTTTTCGGAAAAAAATAATTATCGGGATGAACTTCTTTTAGCTGAAATCCTCTTTGAGTTTTCAAAACCACCTGAAAATCGCTGCTTTCCTTTTTCACGCAGAGCAACTCATCCATATAATTATGCTCACTCACAAAACGTGTACAAATTAGTTTTATGATATTGGTTAAATTTGTTATTGAAGTAGCATATTAGTGCTTGGTAAAACTGCACCGATATGGGATTGGACACTCGATATTTACAGTCGGCGTATTTTCATTCAAATATTGATACCTTTGGAACCATTAACTGGACTACATTGCGATGGGTATCAAATTAAAGTACTACAGTCTGTCTTGGATATCATCTCAATATCGGTGTAGTTTTTTTTAGTACTTTGTTTACCTAAAATGTTGGGATTGGGTTACTGGTATTTGGAAGTGGCACTGGCACAAACCGTGCATATTATTGTTTTTTTTTAATGTTTGTCGAGATTTTGCTGGCAAAACCAGAACCGGTACATCCTCTAGAAATTTTTGAAAGTAAGAATCTCGGTCAGAGCTGTACTGCCATAAAAGTATTTTGGTTGGTGTAAACTCACCTTGATTGCATGATGTGCCAATACGTAGCCAGTTTTTGAGTCGTTTAATCGTTGGACCACCCCACGCCAACTAGTGTTATGTAGCGGGAGATGGCGGCCTTGTGGCTCATAGGCGTCTGAGCATTTTTTGAATTTTGCGCACCAATAAAAGCCATTCCACCTGTTAGTTTGTTTTTGTTCATTTTAAAATACTGTATTGAAGCTTCCAAACATTTTTCTTCTCTGGGTTGCTGCACTCATTTAACTTAGTACTTAAAAAGTTACGCCTGTTTCATTCCATAGTGCTGTGTTCTTGAATATGTTGTATATAGTATATAACATCTTTAAGGATTTCTTCTTGTTTTGGCGTAATTAATTTCTTGGGGTCCTAAGGTTGTGCCAAAATGATAGTGGTTAATTTCCTACAAAAAAACGAACCTTTGAAGTAACTAAACTCAAACTCAAGACAGTTTTAACGTAAGCAGATATGCGTAAAAATGCCAAACCAACTCTAGACCTTTAGTATTAATAAACAAAAACGGAACGTTAAATGTTTAGAGTAAGGGTTCTAAAAGTCAAAACCTAGAAGAAACACGGACAAGCTTTGACAGTCGGGGTCTAGGTGTAAAATTTTGTCAGTAAGAGGCTGGTAAGCATTAGACCCTTACTACCCGGTGGTCAGCTTAGTTCTAGTGTGTTTGGACAAAACGTGTGTATGAACGGTTGTAGCAGGTTTTCTTTGTTCTTAGAATATTGTTAAAGTACTTTAAAACATAAGTTTCGTGTGAAGTTTGGCATTTTGTCTTTTGATGCTTTAGCATTTTTTTAATTATATTTTGGTGATTTATGGTAGAGGATAAGCAATAATGCTCTCTGCTGCGAATATGATGTCATGTTACTAAATCGAAAAATAATTTTCAACATAAAGCAAAGCAGGAAACATGTACCTACTACCACTGGATCATCACATTGGTCTTTGTAGGAGGATTTCCAGTTTTTCGTCAAAATGATTTATTGCTGGCCACCGTGTAGTTAGGGTCTAATGCGTACCAGCCTCTTACTGACAAAA